>JAGKQL010002255.1:0-20153 GCA_018398635.1 Cyprinodon brontotheroides | reverse complement strand
AAAAATAGAGTGGAGTGAGGAGACAAACCATACTATGTGGAAAGCCTGTCAGTAGCTGGGTGAATATAGCCCTCCTGAGGATTTATTTGGTATTGCAATCAGCAAAAGGCAATGTATTAATGACAAAAAATGAAGAATAAAAAATACAAACCATTGCAACAATTATGCTTTCTGTAATACATTTAAAAAAAATTTTGTTCAAAAGTCCTTTGGTCCTGTCAAAGGACTATTAGTTATAATGTCAGTGGTGCATTTGAATGAACTGATTTCAAGTTCTATTTAGAGTTTTCAGGTATTGGCAATCGTATTTTATTGTAGCTTAATGAGCTAAATAAATTGTACTTAAATCTATTATTTTATTTCATGAAATCATAAAGCTGTATTAGTTGGTTCAACTGCCTACATCTCAGACTTTTGCTTACCTCATTCTAAATTCTTGATCTATTCAAAAAGTGCCTGTGTGACAGAAGCATGACCTTATTGGGCAGTACATAACACATCTGATTTATTTTAAAAAGGAGGTAATTATACATACATATTTTTCATGCACCTTTTTTTGTGTTTTTTTTTTGTGTGTGTATTTTAGTTGCCATTTAACAAAACCTATTAATTGAATATGTTGTCTTTATGCGGGAAATCATAGAAAACTAAGAACTGATGGGTAATATCAAGCTAACATCCTTTGCAGGTAGGGCTCCAAAACTACGTTGCTTTTAAATCTTGTCTTGTGGTTAAGGTTTAAATCATAATCAGTGTTTTGATGTCTGCTCCTGAAAAATAAAAAGGTTATCATAACTGTCCTAATACTCTTTGTATTACTGATGTAATAGATTTAATTTGGTCACCTTTGAAATTGATTTAGTTTATCTTTAAGCCATCACTTTGACCAGAGTCCTTGAATGCTGTATTCTTTAGCTATATAAACATTGTTTTTATTTTGCCTTCATACTATGTCGTTATTTTCCATTAAGAAAATTAATAAAAAGGATAATTTTGTATTTGCTTTTTTTCTTTTTGCAGGTATCTTCATTATAATGTAATAGTTGGAGCCTTTGTCTAAATATATAGACTTTTACAGTTGAGTAAAAGGTAATTTACTGGTGAGTTTTTGTCAAAGTGTCAAATATTGCAACTCAAAATTCAAAAATGTTCCATCTTGCATCTTCAGAATTGAAGTTTAAGAATTAAATCTTAATCTGATGCCAAAGTTGTGAGGGCATACCCAGTGTGAGGATAAATACAGCTAAAGACCAGCAACATTATTGACAATTTATCTGGTCTTTCTTATCTAGTTGATTGACACAACTGCTCCAGAAACAGCAATCAGATTAGTGGGACATCACTGGTAACTATACAGCAGGAAAATAAGTATGAAATATATTACAGTGGCATAAAGGTATTTCTAATGGGGCTGTTGATATGAAATCCAAACCAGATGAAGATGGAAATTGCTTGTTCCACCAAATAATGTTAAAGAAACCTTTAAGAAGTTCCTGTATTCTGATTCTGCGGTGGATCATCACTAAATATAATGGATTGTTCCTTAGACAGAGGTGGACCTTTGCTAAAAAAAAAAAAGTAAAATCCGTTCTTTACATTTCAAGTCATCCTGTACACAGACAGACAGCCCTAAAAACCTAACCACCATTGTGAAGTACATATAGGCTGTTAGGAGTTTTTGGGAAAATGCAATTGGCCTTTCTAAGTATATAAGTTTTTATTATATTAAAGTAGAGGGGCAGTTGGGGGGCCAAAGCTCTACAGCAGGAGGGGCAGCTGCCCTGCTTTGCCCCCCTCTGGATCTCCCCCTGAATCCAACCGCTCCATCTTCAATAACCATGTGAAAAGAAACCTGTGGTATTGGAAAAGATGCAAGTTTATTCAAAAATGGTCAGATCATTAGCATGTATCATGCAAAGAATGTCTAAGCAAGGTTATTATACTTTTTGAAAAATTTCCAGTTTAATTTTATTTGCGTGGTACATTTGTTTTTCTCTAATTCACTGAATTTTGTTTTTAAATGTTTTATACTAGTTATTAAATTAGCTGCTGTTATTTAAATAATGCTTCATTTTAGATTAGCTTTAATTAATTGATACTAGCTTAAGGATTCAAAAAGGTCAAAGTATGGTATTGATTACATTGTGCATAAAAATATATAAAACTAGACTCAAGACACCATTTGTTAACACCAACTGGTTAATTTGGAAGTTACTTTAAATAATTTGTGTTTGGAAAAAATATGTTTAGATAAGTTTGAAGGCTTATAAAAAAATGTTAAACAAAAACAATGGGTACATATCTCTATTACTTGCAGTTAAAAAAAGGTTTTCATTCATTTTTTGCATTAGTTTGAGGTAGCTATGACAACCCATTATGTAGAGACATTGCAGAAACTATTGCAGTTAACTTAAGTATTGTCCAAAACATCGTCTTAAAAAAAAAACGCACTTGTTTAAAAAAAACATACTGAATGCTCTTGATTCTAAAACAGTTCAACATTCCAAATCAAATCACATAATAAAAACACATTCAAACTCATATATTTTCATATATTTTAATAGTAAAAATAACTGCATTTTCACACACAAAATGCACAGACAACTGAAATGACTGGCAATACACAGCTTTATAGCCATAAGAAAAACATCAGTAAGGTTAGGTGGGACAAAAGGCAACAGTTTTCTAGAAAGCATAAATTCTTGAGTCTGGAAGAATGGATGAAGTTTAGGTTTATCCTGTTCCAGAGGGATGGCCACCTCAGGGTAAAATAAAGGCAGGTGAACTGATTACCTTATCATGCCTTCAGCTATGAACTGAACTCGCTACAGCTGGTCAGGTCGAGTTTCAACAACATTTTGCACCCAAGAAATTAAGTCAGCTATCTGAATAATTGAATTGATTGAACAGTTTATTCCATCAGTTACCTTTTCCTCTCCAACTACACAGGCATATTCCAAGATTACAATGACAGGATTCAATGTGAGAGAGCGAATGCTCACAAAGAAATTAGACCCTTGACCCATTAAGAACCTTTGGGATATACAGGAGAAGGCTGACTGGTCAATCTCATCAACACAATATTTGCTGTAAAAATTATTCAAAGCAGTGGATGGAAATACATCTTGTGACATAGCAGAAGTTCATTAAAATAATAACATACAGTGGTTTCTAGCAACGGTTGTCTGGTTATGTTGACTTCTACTGAATTGATCAAAGGATGCCTTCCAATTAATATATATCTTCCCCAGATACATAATTTTTTCCCATACTGAGACAAAGATTTTCTTTTAGGCTTTCCAACTCTTACAAAACATCAGGGTTTAGTTATTAAGGTAAGAGAGGTTGGGATTGCTTGAAAACAGTTTATGAAAATAAGGAAATGTTGTGGTTTTTGTTTTTCAGAGAGCACTCTTAATGATGTTTATTTTAAAATGATCAAATCAACTCAAAAGGAAAATAATTACATTGGTTATGATTGGGACCATGTGGATGAGATCAAATCTTCAAAGTCCACAGTTTATAACATTTGCCAACATTGAAAGTTATTAAATCCTTTGCAAAACAATATGATCTTTTTATATTTTAAGTTAATATCTCAAGTCCTACTGTAGATATCTTATCATAAAGGCAGTTAATGTTGTTGAAAAAATCTGCAAATGTTGCCAAACACTCGTATTTCTTAAGAAGTCAGACAAGAATAACTGTCGGCATCTTTCCCGTTTTGGTTTTGTTTTCACTCTAACACTTCTAATCTCTACAAAATGTAAGCTGAATCTTAGAGCAGAGATTGAAATTTAATAAGCTTCTGCTTACTACATCTCCTTTTCAAACCATTCAGGTGAGTTTATATGTGCACATCTGAAAAAAAGAACAGTTGGATTTAAGAGTTGATCTAAAATTTTGTGTTAACATGGATCAGTTTCATAATAGACACAGGGGAAATTCACTCAAAAATCAATGGTTTCAAGAGTTACATGATGAATTCAAAAAAGGAGAAAACATTTTAATTTTTTTTAGGATTTAGGTTTTATTTATACAACTTTCTCATAATAGTACAACTGAAATAGTCTAAACAAATTTCTAAACAGGGAAGTACACTAAAAAAGGTGATTATAAATGCCAACAGATACCACAGTACTTTTTCCATATGTAATGACTTAAATCAAGATTAAACCAAAGCATTAAAAACAATAATGAAAAAATTATTCAATTTAAACAAATCTAAAATATATTTATCTAATGCTGCTGTGTTGTTTATTGAACATATATACAACGTATTTTAAAAGAAAAGAGAAAACAATAAAAGGGTGCACCTCAAACTAGTACTATGTTGAGATGTGTTTTTTTTTTTTTCCGGGCTTTGATAGGACTCTAACAGTACCCAAATTCTGACTTGGTGATATTGGTCCAGTCGAGTTTTAAAAAGCTCCACATGTCTACCATAGATAGACATGTCTTGTCCTCATCTCTTTTCACATGATGCCACTGATTCTTTGTCAGACTGCCACATGTAGCAGACAGACTTTACATTGCCGCTGGTCTTTCTATGTTGCTCTCAGCCTAATAAAAAGATACTTAATGTCAAGAACCAATATAATGGCAGAATTTTACCTTAGCAAACCCAAGAACTGTCATGATTTTGGCGCTGATGGCTGGCTTGATTACTCATTTCATTCACCTGTCTAGCTCTGCCCCGTTTCTCATCACTCCTTATCTGATCCACCTGCTCCTGCTTCTAACTCTTTGGTCCCAACCGTGTACCAGATTACTCTTGAGTCTTTGGTGTAGAAGGTTTTTGTGGCATTACTATAGTGTTCTGCTTGCCTCATCATGACCTGTTTCTGTATTCTAATTTTTGAGCCTGCCTGCCCCAGTCTGATCTGCTTGCCTGACCTGTCTTCGGACTCCTGGTGGATTCTTCTGTGGACTTGATCTGCCTCTTTACTTCGACCTGTGGATTATCCTGCCTTCCTTCGTCCATCGGATCTGACCTCCTGTCAGCTCTGCAGCCTTCCGCATCTTGAACTCTCTTGACAGCATCCGCAGCATCTAGCCAGCCTACCGGCTGGGATCATCCTCTTTCTCTGAGCACGGACTGAACTGTCTAAACAAGTTAGTGACTCACGAGTTCCTAATCATCCTCCATCCATTTTAGTCATCACTAACCTGTGTTTCTCCCCTATAGACATTCCTGTGATAGATGCCCTAGCTGCTGCTTCTGCAGATCAGCTTGTTTAAATAAACACTTTTAAGTTATTCCACTGTCTATCTTGCCTGAAATCTTGGTCCTGTGTTCTGAGCCTTGACAAGAACACCAAACTGAATCAAGCATTATTGGGTTTTCAATATGATGACAGTGGACTTTTTTTCTTCTTACAGATTCCTAGGACCGCTAGTAATACTGTGGGAAAAAGTTTTTTTTTTATACAAAGCATTTCTTTATTACTACCTGATTTAAAACCATTAAAATACTCTTTTTATCATGTAGAGGTGTACAACTTATCCATCACATTTACCTGTATGTTTTCCAGTAAATGACATCCTAATAGGAATTAAACAGGATGTGCGTGGGCCCAAAAAGATTGAGTCAGCACCTGTTCTCATGGTTTCGAGTATGGATTTACTAACTTACCTAGCAGGGTCAAACTCAGGTTTGAGCCAAAGGGGAAGAGAGAGGACGGGAAAAGACCCAGGCAAGACCAGACAGGACTTATGCTGGGGGACGACTATTTAAATGACATCTGTTACAAGGGAAGAGCTATGACTTTCATTCATTGCCACTTAAGGACAAACAGAAGTCAAAATACAAAGGTAAGGAAAAACATCACATATTTTTAGGAAGGAAAAAAAACTTACTTGACTTTTATAGAGCATCAAACATATATTCATCTGTTATATTGAAGTGCTAAAATAATCTAAACATATCATTTTTGTGGCAGTTTATTGAGTTCTTGTTTTATGATGTCTAAGTATGACTTTTTCCATTTCATTTTTCAAGATGTGCATCCCTCTGGCCCTTTTGGTGCTCTCTCTAATCGCAGCTCCTGAGTGCACAGCTCTTCCAATTCAGAGCAACTCCATCAGAAATAACATACACATCATTCAAAACATTATTCAGATAACTCTAGTTCACATTAAGAAACTGGAGAATGAGGTATGCACAGTACTTAATGCATCAAATGCTTCTATTGAGTTTCTATGAGCAAGATTTGCTTACCCTTAGAAAAGAGAACCAGAAAGCATTGCAACAACTTTTTTCTTATATGTTCCTATTTCCCACCATGGCAGGTAACCTCACGGATAGAAGTATCTACTCCATCCATCAATGGACTGACTGGCATCAGCCTCTACCTTGAGTATTTAGATAATGAACTGCAGAGCCCGTTCACAGATCTCCTGAAGCAGATTCAAGCTGATGTTTCCGGTCTGGACAAAAGAGTGCGCTCTCTCGCCTTAATAATTGACTGTCCCATCCAGGAAAAAACAAGTAGGGAGCCCCCTGTGTATTTGTTCCCTGACAGTCAGCACTATGTGACGTTGGCAAAAGTACAGAACTACCTGGAGAACCTTCTTTTAAATAAGGACAAACTTGAGGTGTGTTGACAAATATGCTTATATTTAACAAAAATGGTGCAATGATGTCAATATTTATATTTTTATGTGTTTTTATAGAGATATTTAACTGCTAAATAAATAAATACTTAAGCCAAAGAGATATTTTACTGGTATAAGCTTTAGGCAGATCGTAACTGCTTTAAAATGCATATGAATTAACATTACTTTTGTAAGTAGTTCTTATTGAAAACTTATGACACAGTTTTAAGCAGAAGCACTTTAAGGAAAAAAATCTATACAGCCAAGTGCATTTTTTTATTATATTGAAAAAAACATTGATTTGTTAAATTAACTTTTTTTTTTCTTTTCATATTTTGTTACCTCGACAAAACTTTTTTATATTGAAGTTGTCCAATAAATATATTTAATAGAATTCATTTTTCTTTTTTTGGTTGTTTTTTGTTTACAAAAAAAGTTTTAACCTTCTGCAAAATTATTGCATTTTAAGGAGATCTTATTATTTTACAAAGAGTCGCCATAATTATGCAGAACTATATTAATATATATATTTATTATAAAGATAAATAAAAAACAGAACATTTAGACGCTAGAACAGTCTATGACAAAATATTTGTCTTGGAAAAGAATGCTATATGAACTGTCTGTATCTTAAGGTTTTAGGGTAAAATGTGACACCCTCTATAAAATAGAAATATATAATTAGGCAGGACTGGAACACTGAAAATAAAAAATGTTGAGTCTTTGGCCCAAAGGATGAACTTCCATCTATTGATGAGAACCTCGAGATATTGTTGAGAGGCAAATGTGGTTGAAATCCCACCGCTTAAAGTCTATATTCGGGAATATGTATTTATGTAAAAGGTGTCCTCCTTTTTTTCCTTCAGTTTCTTATTTTTTCCTTAATTAAAAAAGAAGAAAGTTCTTAGGCGTTATTGAGGCTAAATAGATCAGTTGTTCTCCAATGACAAACAAGCACATACTTAGAATACTTATTGACATGTTCTTATTTGCTCCCATGATTCCATTTCTGTTTGGAATTGATTCTAAAAAAACAATTTTGATCATCAGTTTATTTTAGCATGAGACTGTAGGACATCTTTGGAAGCAAATAGTTCAATGTACAAGGGAAAATAAAAAGACTAATACTTTAAATTGAAGAAAAAAAAAAACCCTTTCACTTTAAAGCAACATGTGGTTTGGTGTCCAGTAAAGGTAACTATAGCTTGTCGTGTTCCCTAAAACTGACCTTTAATTATTAATACGATACTGAAACTTTAGCCAGTCATGCTCCTTTGTACAGCAGAGCCTCTGAGACTTGCACTGCTTCCTCAGAGAGCAAAAAGAACCGTTATATAATCTCAACTTTTTGACAACATTTTCTGACACTAGAAACAACAGCAATGCTCAAACTAACAAGAATTACAACATATCTATTGCTGACTGAGCCATCAGCATAATGTGCCAAGATCCTAAGGATCTTATGGTCTTAGAAACAGGAAAACAAGTTTTGAACACTTCAACATAAGCTTGAATAAAACCAAAGAACAACAGCATATTGTACAGATTATTACTTCACAACAATGGGTTTTGTAGATGTACTTTGTCTTGTTCCTTATTCAAAATAAGGGCTTCATTTTATGTCTCTGCTCATGAAATGTTTTTCATTCAACAAAAGACAATAATCTCTGCATTCACCCTAATGCACCAATACTCTCAGCATCTGGTCACTGCATCATTGACCTATTTTATTACTGGCTGATGAAGGCTCCGCCCCAATATACTCACTTCAGTAAACTGGAACAAAACCCTGCAGTATCCTTTCACTGGTTACACCACCAGCCTCCAGCTAACCCTCCTCCACCTCTTCTGCTAACTCAGATCAACCACTATTAATACTTTCAGGTTTAAAATTGCAAAATGTGTCGACAAAAATATCCTATATTGTTATAAAAATAGGCTAAATAAACACAATAGATATTGTTTTTGTCAGAAATCAACCATAACTATATACACAAATATAACTCATGCTCTTTATGAGCAGAGCAATTTTATGCAGAACACCATTATTAATCAGCTACTGATAAAGTAGTTATTGTGCAAAACAAGTGATATAGTAAGCTTCTAAATACTTCAAATGTAATCTTAATTACAACCCAAAAATAGTCAGAGTTGAGGAAAATGTTCACAAGTTGGTGTTTCAAATAAAAAACAAACAAACTCAAACTACAACATAAAAGTCGTTCTTGATAAAAGTGCGTTCTGCTTTAAATAGGGGTTTATGGTGAGTAAATATAATGAAAATAGTAAAAAGTGAATTTTTTCCAGACAGTTCAAATGTTAGATTGAAGGGAAGGAACAGACAGGGAGTTTAAAAAGTGCTGCAATGTAGAAAGGTAGTCTTCTGGGTGACATCGCAGATGGGCGGCATGTGTGGACTTTTTCCACTTCCTGCTGTCAACAGACACTCCCCTTCGCCTCCAGAAGTCCATCAGTCTTTCCAGGACAGCAGGGCTACACATTGCATCATTTTCACAGAAGAAGAAGAGTGCTGGGGAAGTAACAGGGCTGTTGTAGAAAACCTGGACACCGTTCTCGTATATGTCTGCAGTCTGGGACTTGAACAGCCTGAAGTAGAGCATGGCGGTAGTTTTGATGAAGCCCTCTAAACGGGGCAACAAAGTCTTGCCAAGTCCTGAAAAACAGATAAATGTACACTGTAGCATAAAATTCAAATAAATTACATTGTTTTGTGGTTGAGTATTAAACAGTTAAAGAAATTTTAATGCTTTGTAATGAATCATATATTTATACAGAGGATGTAGAATATAACATTTGCAGAGATGAAAGAGAGCTATGAATAATCTACAGAATGTTCATTTATTTTTGGTCTTTAAAAATACACAGTAAATTGCAGTGCTTTTATATTTTCTTTTGTTTATTTGATCAGGCTAAATTTGTAATAAAGGTTCCTTAAAAATTAAAACAAACCGTTGAGGCGTTTTTTTGCCTACTATGAACTGTAAATTAAAAACACCTGATGTGTTTACCTAATGGAGCCTTTCCTGGACTAGACAAAAAAAAAGGTTGCATAACTAGTGTCCTAAAACAGGAAATAAATAGGAGATCCTACACCTCTAACAAACTGGAGCACTGCGTCAGGAGTTAATTAATTATAGAAAGTTATGACGCACAAAACACAATAGTAACCTGAGCTCTGATACAATTGTGATGCATCAGTCTCACTCACCTGTCGCCATGTGATCCAGGGAGCCAACTACTAGACTGTCATAAATGTGTCCTATCACTCTGTGGGCCAGGCCAGCGTGCTGCTTTGGTTGCTGAGTAATGTGGGTGAGCAGCTGGGTGAAAGTGAAACCACCAATGGAAGATGCATGAACCACGATGAGCCTGCCTGTGAAAGGAGGCTCCTCTAAAATATTCAAAATCTCCAACCCATAGTTGAGCCCCCATTGAGGCCAAAGGAAGTGCATAACACTGCTCTGGACAAGGAGGACATCCATACCACGGTCGAGGTAGAGGTCCCTGTACTTGGCTACGGCCCCAGGTTGGGCACCGAGCCAGGAGAAGAAGAGGAGAAGAGGGCGAGAATGGGAAGCAGCACCTAAATGCTGCTGGGAGGAAATAGCTGTGTGGGAAAGTGTTTCTGAGGACACTGAAGATGAGATGGGTTGCAGATCTGCTGTGGTCGGAGAGTCTTTGGCAACGTACACCGTCTGGTTCTCAGCTGCAGTCATTGGAGTGTAGTAATACATTACACCATTGCAAATTCTTCTGGCTACAAAGCTCTCTGAGTGGACCGGGTCCGAGGGGGTTGCATCAGTCCTGAAAAAACTACATAAAAAAAGATAATTCAGATTTATAGATCAATTATTCTTGTTGTATAAAAAAAATAAAGTTTAGACATCTGAAAACATTGGGTTTTGTAACAAAGCTTAAGATAAAACTAGATATCTGTTCCCATAAAGGTAATCCATGATTTTTTTTAATAATGTCAACATATTTTAATAGAAGAGAACTGAGATAAAGGATTAACCAGATCCCTTTAATCGCAATGTTGCACAACTTCAGTTCTAAAACCTGTAATATTCCTACTTTGGCTAAAATAAAAACAATACAGCACTAAAATTGGCATTTGTTCAAATCTGTACAAAAAAGAAACAAACACATTTTCAACATCAAATTTCCAGTTGGGTTTTATTATCTAAGTAGAAGGGATCTATTTAAGGAAAAATCACAACTTACAGCGAACAACACTGTAAGATCCAATTGCCTAATGTGTAATGAGTTATTAAGCAAGAGTTGTTAAGTAAGGAAACCAAGTGGTGTTAAAAGATAAAGTGCTGCAACAGAAGGCTAATTGCCCACATTGTGTTAATTCTGTATGCACTGATACAAAAAGCACAAATATTTCAACAAACATAAACCTTTTTTCATTAAACTTTGATATGATTTGAGAATATTTGCAGGTTCATTTTCTGTGCCATTTGCTGAAATAAACATAGAAAACTGCCAGATAAAAACCTGTTCACCTATCAAACGGATCATTTAAGCATCCAAAACCGCTGGGTTTGCTGCAGCCTTTGCAAAGGCTAGAAGACTTCTTTCTGTAAAGGCCTAGCGCTATAGATTAGGGTGTGATATCTCCAAATTCATTAATTTTAAACATATCCAAATCATATTAAATGGAGGTAGCAGATTTCCATTTATAATGAGGCTACTTATACAGGCCTACTATACTTTAACCAGAGATAACTAAACGCTAAACAGGAAGCATTATTTCCATTTATATCTTTATAATAGAGGCTAAATCTAAGGATAGAGGATACTGGAAGGCATTTCTATAAAATTCCAGCGGGTTTTAGGATAATTTATTAGCAACCTGTCTCCTTTTTCCTGAATATATCAAAGCAGGTTTGTTACCTGGTGGAGAGCGCCAGGTTTCCCATGCTGAGAGACTGAAAACGCGTCCTTGTCTGCTTGGTGGTCTGGAAAATTACTTCGCATGCCTTGCTCAAAACTGCTGCGGTGCAAGCTCACTGTGGCAACGGTTAGCCGGGGATTTAAATGACAACCGCGCGCCCGTGCCAACTCAACGCGCGCCCCGATAAATAAACCCCCATAAAAAAATACGTGCGCGCGCGCGCTTTACGCGGTGCTCGCTCCCGTCGCCAGAGCTGAATCAAACAGAAGTGCGCATTGAAATATTTCATACAGCAGGCTGTAACGCAAAATAAATATATATTAGATCAAATAAACTTCTACCAAATACCGAACAGCCAAATAAGGCGTTACAGGCTTCAAATTATAGTGTAAATCCTCACACAAAGTACATACAACAAAGTCACGCTGACCGCTTTAGTGGGCTAAATAAAGAAACATTATAAGGTCATATTGTGGACAGTTTATCCTGACCTACTAAACATCTACCTGCAATACTCTTTAGTGCCACATGATGGAGCCATGTAACCTATTTGTCTTTATAAACAGAACATTAGGCAGATAAAATATGAGATACTTACATTCTAGGTTATTTAAAGATCAAATGTTACACTTAAAAAATTAAAGTTTGAACAAGCAACAAAACAAAAATGAAAACTTCCAAAACAATTTATGATAATAGTCATATTTTCCTTTTGCATAGTTTCAATGTTTAATGTCAACAGGATGCTAAATGGTGGATTCAGTTAAATTATGTAACTTTACATTGTGAGAATCTTTACTTTAGTTAAGCAATGCATGACATCAATATAATAAAATGTGTTTATAGGATATGTCATACATATGTCAAAGGTTAAATATCCTCCTGCCTACTGATCCTAGAAACAGTATGTAAATCATTACATAAAACAGCTAACTTTTATGTAAGCCATTTTATAAAACAGTCAAACATAATGAAATAACAACCCTAATATTTGGTTGCTCCCTTTTAATATGTCAAAGCATCCCACGCCCAGGATGGGGTTAACTCCACTCGAGCTCTGAAGATGTGTTGGGTATCTGGCAACAAGATATCAGAAAAACATTCATTAAGTTCCTGCAAATTATGAGGTGGAGCCAAAAAGTCCCAAAGATGTTGGATTGGACTAATATCTTGGTCATTTAGTGGGTTTGTAAGCCTTTAAGTGACCCTGATTTTTCCGTTTAAGCCTCCTGAAATATTTTCCTATTTTTGGCAGCTAAATCTTTCCTACTCAACCATCAGGTATGACTAAGCAATCTGGACTCTGAAGATGTAGTCTCACAGTTTAATGTACTGTGTATTATGATACATTTCTATAAGCCTTTAAGGCCTTATGTCAAGTAAAATCAACTTCTTTAAGCTTTCTACTATTTTATAATGCAATCTTCAAGAAACTTGTGCAAAAATTGTTACTTTGATTGACTCATGACAAACGCTCCATAGTTCTTCAGTAAGTCCAATCTGAGTGATTGAGGGACAAACAATAAAAAAAAAGGTTTTGGAGCAGCGATCTTAAATTGCAGATGTACAGAGATACTGTATTATTGAGATAAAGTAAGGAAACCTACAAGTTCATGCTTTAAGCTCTTCAGTAAGGCAGAATTTAAACAATTTTGCAAAGAGGCGAAATAGTATTAACAGCTATCTAATATACTCATTGGTATTTATCTGAAAAGCTTGATTATGGGTTTTGCAACCAAAAGTTTAAACTTGTTACTCGGTTTAAGGTTTGTTACTGTTTAACACAAAATCATTATATGGAACTGTATTAGTAGTAGTAGTATTTCTGCTTATTATTATAATATGATTCAAATGTAAGCAATTATTTTGAATCTAAGCTTGTTAAAATGCAATTGCAAATAAATACTTTGTCAACAGAGAAGTGATATGAGGCAGAGTGTGATAATTATGGCTTAAAGTTTTTTCAAAGCTCATTTAGACAACATTCGGACACAGCCAGACGGAAAGATTTCTCAACCCCATGAAAACATTCACTTGCCTTTTCTAGGCCATGTTTCTGTACTACTTTTACATCAGCAACCCCTCCCTCTGCTTTATGCCTCTGAATCCCATCTTACATCATTCTTTTAAATAGCCCTCAACCCTCATCCCTGCCAATTTTCTACACACACACCCAACCCCCTCAAAACTCACCATCTAAAGAAAAGAAACAGTGAGGACCACTTCTCCGTTTGCTGCCATAGCACCCCATGGCCTTTCCTTTTCGTATTGTTTCAACATGGCCTATATTATCCAAGCAGAAAAAGAAGGTTGGGAGGGATGTGAATGCATAGAAGCAAGAGGGGGAAGAGAGGGGGAAAACTGCCCTCTCCTTTCTATAATGCAGACGGGGTCCACCCACATCAGGGTGTGGAAATTCCACTGCAGCTTCCTGCTTTTTCTCCTACTTTTCCTTTATTACTTTCCCCTAGTATCATGTGAACTCCAGACGTTTCATGAGAACAGTGAAATCATAACAAGTTGCAAAGCTCTGCATCACTGAAAGACTTCAGTTACAAGCATGTTTTTGAGGTTAGTCAAAGGAAATGTGAACAGCAGATTTAGCAGAGAAAATGTAACCAGTTTCTTTTTTTATCAAGACATGTCATTTCAAACACATATTAAACCAGTTACTAGAATTTCCTTTTCTAGGTCTGGTATATTGCAAAAATCTTAAATATCCTGTCCAATGGTGATGCTGAGAAACTACGGTAGTCACTGCATTTGTTACTTCAAGACTGAACTATTTTAATTTTAGTTTCAATTCAGTTTATTTATATAGCGCTAATTCACAACACAAGTCATCTCAAGGCACTTTTACAGTTCAACCAGATCATACAGTCAAATTGATTCAAAGTTTTCTATCTAAGGAAAACCAGTTGATTGCATTGACTCATTGACTCAAATAGAATTCCTCACACTAAACATGCTTGTAGCGACAGTGGAGAGGGAAAAACTCCCCCTTTTAACAGGAAGAAACCTCCAGCAGAACCAGGAAGACATACTATCAGGAAGTCCACAAACTGTAGTTAAAAGACTTCAGCTGATCCAAAATGCTGCAGCCAGAGTTCTGATCAAAATTAAAAGTAGAGATCATATTTCTCCTATCCTAGCTTATCTTCATTGGCTTCCTGTTATATCAGAGACCTGATTGTTCCTTATATCCCTAACAGAGCACTTTTGTTAGGGATATGTACAGTAGGCTTTATTTCGCTCTCAGAGGCGAGCAGACTCCGACATACGGCGGTGCTCTGGGAACCCAGCAGCAGCTTCCTCAGGCCCGATCGCCTTTTGGGGGTTTTCCGCTACTGTTCGTAGCGGCTGGAATTAAATGTTAGCGTTTTTGCAGGTATGTGGTACAAACTGCAAGCAACAGAATTATAAAAGCAAACATATTTTGTCGGCAGGTTTCGACACTTTAAGTTAATTTATGCATTGATAAACAGTTTCAATGGAGTGATCATAGTAATCTGCATCAGCAGCACTGTCCGTCTCCCTACCAGATTCTCTGATTGGGTGATATTTCCAACTCCAGCATCTGCAGTTTGTGAAATATTGAACATTTAAGCAAATATTTCCTGGGGAAAATTTGTGCGTTCCAAGGGTGTACATACCAAAAACAGGGCTTACAACCTGTAATTTTTTCTAGCAAAGGTCATACACCTATACGCATGGCTAGATAAAAGCCTGTTTATAACGTATTTTCATAATTTATGTTGATTTCTATATTTCCTCAACCTTTTATCTTGAATCTTGGTGTTTTAAATAAATTCTTCTTTTTATAAATTACAGTTTACTTTCAAACACAATTAAAAGACATTAAGTTTTTGTTGATAATGTGTAACACTTCAAAGGCAGAGGCTTGTTGTATTTGGATATCACTAGATTACAAATAAGACTGACTTCACATTGTGAAGTGACATAATAAACCTTATTGAAAAAATTTTTTCAAGTTTTTACACAGTTTTTAAAAGTTGCTTTGATTGAGGAAAAAACAGTTAATTGTTATCTAGCTTTGGGAGCAGAATAGCGTTCTGTAGCAATATATACACAAAAATATAATTTTTAGTGCAGTAAGCACAAACTTAAAACATTATTTGATCTTTATAATTTATTTATAAAAGGAACAAATTGTACTCAAGACAGGGTCTCTATACAAGGCAGAGCCAAAAAGCTATTGTTGGTGCCCATTGTTGTCTCCATTTTTTTTTTTTTTTTTGAGAAACTCTCTTTGACCTCACAGTCACCCATTGTCCTGGACTTTCCGTCAGCTGAGGCCAGCGGCCTGTTCAAGGAGAGAGGACAGTCACACAAACACAACACACTGAATACTTGCTGTCCTAAAGACGCCAACAAGAAAAATATCGCAGAACAGAGCTATTAGCCATATGAGAAGGCGGTGATAGGGATAACATTTAACTGGGTGAGAGGGCGGGTGCACCTTGAGTTGTCACTTAATTTCATACCAATAAAGACACAAATGGCAAACAACAAAGAAGACAGAAAGTCATATCTAAGGACAGTTTGGAGTAAAAAAGGGTGAAGTACTTATTTAAAAAAAATCACACAAATGCAATGAGAGATCATATTGTGAGAACCTCCCAATTTAATACGGAAGGACCTAAGGACTGGATTATCATCTCTGCCAGTGTTATCAGCCGCTTTCAGTGCAGTTCTTTTCATCAACTAGTGAATAAAGTATTTTACAAACTAATATATAAAAAGTTGTCAAAAGTTTTAACTAAATCAAATAAAAAGTACATGAGGATGCAGTACTATGACTGAATTTAAATATTCTTTCATATAAATGTTTGTAACCAAAGAAAAAAATAGCAAGCTAAACATTTCAACTATTCATAATATTGAAAAAATAAAAATGCAGACTGAAATAGATGCACCACTGTTATATCGAAGCTTTCCTTTGGTGCAGTTTATAGCTTATTTATATCCGTCTTAAACTCAGCCCCACCTGTGTCATCAACCCTGTGAAGCGAAGCTTGAAATCTAAGCAAATGGTGTTTAAAAAAATGTTTAGCATCCTGTCTTGCTTGCTTGTTACCTGCTTTGCTTAAAATAAAAACAACAAAAGAAAAGAATCCCTTATAGCAACATATGGGTTGTCTTACTCCCAGACATCAGAATGATGTGATTTAATTATTTGATAAAGCAGTTTAATATATCTGATGAAATATGTTCATAAGGTGCAAATCATTTTTCAATACAATCTTGCTAAAACAAAGCGGATAAGAACAGAAAAGAGAGTCAAGGTGAACCATGCTATCAGTACAATCTCCCCTGAGCTGGTGGGGCCAAGTAAGTCTGTAAGGAGGCTTCAGCACTGCTGGGAGCGCTCTGGCACTGTTCAGGAAATTATGCTTCCTTACTTCACTGATTGTTTCTATATTTGAAATTCCTGGGTACCATTCACCCACAGATGTTAAGACTATTTTGCTAAAGAGTTTACAGAGTAACATTGTCATTAGAGACAATGCCTCAAACAGTTTAAATTTAGCTGCTTCTTGCATGCTATGTACTTTCTTGATAAATATATTTTATTTATCAAATAATCAAATTTTACATTTAAATAAATTAACAAATGAATAATATTCTGGCATAAAAAAGAAAAAAGCTAAATACTAATATTCTTAACCAAATGTATAAAAAGAAAAAAAAAAAGGCATCATTTATGGAGATGTCTAATGTGTTCCACAAGAACCACTCCTTGGACCACTGTTATTCAATCTAATGATTTATAATCTGCGTGTTCTAATTATGACATTGTGATGTATGCAGACAGACCTTTATTATTAATTACCACAATGCTGAAGGTTTAGCACTGTGGTTAAGTGAAAAATGTTTCTAAAAAAGTCAGTATGGTTTTCTATTAACTGTACAGAAAACAATATAAAGAAAGTAGCTTTTAACTACAGGTTCTTGGAGTTATATTTGACATTACACATTTATTTGAAACTGGGGGGTAAATGTTGGTAAAAGGATACAATTTTATTTAAAAATCTGCTTTACAGACTTAATCAGTGTATGTGTTAATATAAGAAATGCCTATTAAAAATTCTTTAAGGTTTTTATTGTGTATTTCTGAGATGGAAAGCAAGAGGCCTATTATTCTTCTATTCACAAATGCTTAAGCCTTTAAAACAATGTAGATAAACTTTTTTTTTCTATTCTTTTTTTATTTCTGATGAGTCAGCTCCTCACATACATTGTGCTAAATCAGTAGTATGTGCTGTTGGAAATACATTTAGAAAAAAATAAACAGCAGCCTGCAAAGGTCAGAAGTTGTGAGGCTGACAGTGAGTGGTGCATGAATTTGTAGGCTTTGCATTCCAGTTTCAGAAAAGCTTGCCTGCAAAAGCCAATGTTGTCCTAACTGCGTGCTATGGTGTCCATGGTGGTGGGTGATCTTTGATAATGAACAATTTGCTCAGTGAGGTGTGACCGCAGGCATTATGATGGGAGCCATGCAGTGAGCGAGAGAGATAGACCAACAGGGGGAGCATGAGAGAGAGAGAGAGGAGAGAGCAAGTGGGAGGGAGGGAGACGGGAACAGTATTCCACACAGTCAAACCCACAGAGGCTCACAAGACTGTCTCGCCTGCAGCACACACACTCTCTCTCTCTATTACATTCCTGGCTGTGGATTCTCCATCTTCCTACGTACATCTGCAGGTAAGCAGCTGACATTTTCTTTTGAAATGACTGTTTCCAGCCATGGATTTAGTAGGCTTGCTTGGAAAGAAATAGAATGCATGAAGTTGACTCATACTAAAGCCTGTAGATGATGACACTTAGGAAGAAAACATAGCAGCAATGATACTGCAGGTAAATAGTCTGGCATATTCAAACTCACCATATTTCCTCAAATATGTAAGACATTCATCAGTGTGTTGACATCTAAATTAGAAGGAGTAAGGCATTTCTGTTAGCTATCGATCAGGTCTATGAGTGTATTTTACAAAGTGACATTTCTATAAAATCATGGTAACATCTGTCATTTGCATGTAAATCCATACTTATATATCCATAACTGCTCATGCCGTTTTTAGTTAAGGATACAGGGAATGTTTACAAGCATGAGCATCCTTTTTTATGTCAGGGGAGCAGGAAACAATGTCTCTAAGATGACTTCCATGAACAATTGGCAATTTAAATTTGAAAGCATATTCTACACTTCTTTAAATGGACAAGAGGAAGTGCAAATGGATCTAAAATCTGTGGGATTAGCGCAACATCTCTGGTTTGAGCTGTCGCCATGGCAAAGGCAGCCAGTAGATTGCCTGTGCTAGAGACCATCCTCCAAAGTAAGCATGTTCAGTGCATTGAGCAGAGCTTTGATTAAAATAAGCAGCTAACCAAACAAAATGTTAAGCTATATTTTATATTCCATTTTAAAGTGCTGCAATAGAATATATATTAAAATCAGCATAAAATACAAAACACCTAGTTCTGAATGGCACTCTGTTGGTGCTTTCGGTGCTGAACCTACAAAATCACATGCCAAAGATTATAAAAGCAAGGAATTAAACATGTTTGTAAATAGAGGGAGTCAGGATGTGGTCTGGTTGTAAAGCTAGTGGAGTTAACTCACCTGCTGCAGTCCAACTTTAAAGCAGCCCTTTTAGAAACAACAGTGTCTTATTTTTCAACTATTTACCAAACAGCCGCTTGCATTAGCATCAATAATGTCCAGGGACTATTGACTGCAGCTGGTTGCATAATTGAATCTGTGGGTCTGCTGCAGCTCATGAGTTGATTATCGGCCCTCTGATGTGGAAGATTGTTGAAAATGATTATAACTAGAGCTTGATCAAGACTGGATTAGTCAGCTGAAGGCTAGATATTAGATTCTTTGCACAGTTGCACTGAAAATTTTAAATAGATTATAAAACAATTTATAGTTCATACATACATATCTGTGCACATGTGAACAAATATTTATATCCTGTATAGCACCTGTGGATAGATGCAAACTACATTTTGTTGCCTTATACTTCTGGTAGTGTAATGACAAAGTTGAATTCTATTCAATTTGGTTTTATTCTTAAATGTTCCAGTTTACTGACTTTTAGATGTTGTAAACATGGGAATTGCAACTGTATTATTGTAATTTATCAAAGTTATTAATATAACAATAATAAAACTACTAATAATACTTATTCTTAATATTAGTACTTTCAATAGTATTACTATTATCATTATCAATGTTATTGTGAAATGGACGTTTTTGTTTTTTTTTTGCTAAAGTTACCAGCGTAACTAGGTAAGACATATTCTATTAACAGAGCCAGTGCAATATCTGCACTCAAAAAACATAACATCATGCTTTCCATTATGCAAACTTTTTTTTTATTAAGTTAGTTCAACATTATAAGAATGCAGCAAGAATTCCTTAGTCCTGATAAGGCAAAAATCTTTTAAAATGTTACCTGCTGTAGATAGTTATGCCCCATTTACACTACCCCTCTGAATGTTAGGATCAGTTAACCTGGCCAAGCTTGATTCTTACGACCATTAACACATCACGCTAGCACTGTTTCTGGCCTCCTATCAGCAATCCATGATACTACAGCTCTCA
>JAGKQL010002251.1:0-13719 GCA_018398635.1 Cyprinodon brontotheroides | reverse complement strand
AAAATGACTATAAAGTCTCTCTAAGTCTAATTTGAACTGTAGTGGAGAAGATGTTTAGATGTTTTAAAATCATGACTGAAAGAAGCCATTTTTAATCATAGAATTTATAAGATAAGAATACAATAAATGTTTTTGTGACACTCTGTTGCTGTTCTGATCCACCATTCAGCACACCAGTTCCACTGCAATCAGCTCTTACTGGTTCTGTTTTCACCTCATATAAACCCTGTACAGATCAGCTGCCAGTGCCAGATTGTCTCTAGCCACCTGCACAAGCATTCCAGCATTTCTCATTCAGATTGTCTGTCTGTTGGACCTGCCTACCAGCCTGACCTAGTTTTGCCCTTACCATTTACCTGACCCTGCCTGCCTGTAAGTACCGGATTCTCCCTAACCTGTGTGAAATCTCTGAGCCTGCCTGTTATCAGATTTGGACCTGACCTGGACTTCCCCTCTTGGATCACCCTACCTGTGCTGCCATTGGAAAGCTGCCTCTCAGTGTACGGACCCGGATCCCTCTGGATAACGCCCCCCGGAAAACCCTGAACGGAGTGTCTGCCTCAGTTTCCTCCCAAACCCTGGACCTAGTTGGATTCCATTACCGGATCAGCTCGCCGACAGCTCGCCTCCCCAGGCTTTGAAATCCTGCAATCAGGTTATTGATCCAGCTTCTCTCTCTCTTGCCCGTTACCATCAGCTGATCGCTAACCTGTTGTCTCTGCCACAGGGGATTTCCTGTTTAGGAGCGAACAGCGTGCCCCGACTCCCCGCTCTTGTGTGCTTTTTAAATAGAGCTTGTTTCAAACGTCACTGACCTGTGCTGTTTTGAATTGTGGGTCCAGTTTCTGAACGTGACACTTTCATTATCCCACAGTTAAAAAACCTCAGGTGTGTCAAACCATGGTTTGGAATAATCGCAATAGTTTTTTTCCATGGACTCTCCAAACTTCTTCCAGAGCTAAGTTTTTGCCTAGGCAGCTGCCTGAGCAGGCTGGGCCTCATGAAACCGGCTTGCTGTTTAAGGAGTCCCACAATGCTGCCAGGCTCGGTAAGACTCCTTGACGGCATTCCTTACTGCCGGCATCGCTTACTGACGGCATCCATCACCGGTTTTGGGGATTACTACAACATCAGTTACTGTAAACCTTATTACCACAGCTACGGGCAGACACATCGATAGTGGAGACAGAGAACATTGTTCACTCAGACTCCACATCTCCAGCGTTCCCTAGAATCTGGGAAAAGCTCTCCCACTGCTGGAAACTGAACATACCCCTGACTAAGGGCTCAACCAGAAGTCACTACTCTCTTGGGCATGCCAAGTCTGTATGTCTTCCTCCTCTTCCAGTGTATCCAGCTCACAACCAGGTGGTGATAGGCGGACAACTCTGCCCCTCTCTTCACCAGAGTTTCCAAGAAATGCAGCTGAAGGTCAGAAGATATGACTCAAAGTTGATCATGTTAAACCTTCTAAAGTGGAGGTCTTCAACAGGGGTCCGCGACCCCACGGGGTCCATAGAGGGACTGCATGGGGGTCGCGAAAGTTTTGGTTGATTAGACTTTTTTTTTTATATTCCCCCTGCAATTTTTTCCTCTAATTGAAATTTCTTTAAATACAAATTAACACGTAATTCAACACACTGCAGTAAACAGATAAATGGAGGTAGAAGATGTCTCCTTCAGTCATCAATGCACACATTCAGCAACACACAGGAGCTCATTCAAGCTGGGCACTGGGATGTAAAAGTATAATCAAGATATAATTAGGTTTATCATAGTCTTTTATATCTGTAAATGTAACATATCATTTTTTTCATCCAACAATTTAAATAGTCTCTTAATCACGCTTGTTTAAATGTAACAAGTGTGAATAACCTGGATTGAATGTAAGGTCTACCAGATCTTCACACATGCACACAAGCCCACAGTACCCTTCTGTCCGACCCCTATCACCCCCTGTCAGCTGCCTTCACTGTCATGGGGACCAACCCTCACTGTCTGATCAGGTTTCTTCCACCCCCAGTAGCTGCAGCATCCACATGCAGTGTTCTTCTAACGTATAACTTGAATTTAGTAACATGTTCTTCTTATCTCAGTTTTTAGATTGTTATGAATAGAATGAAGAAAGGGATAATATCAAATATTCTCTTTATCTACCATAATAATGTGCTCTGCACATCTTGTTGATAACTTTAAAATCAATTGTGTTAAATGCAAAAATCACAAACATGAATGACATAATGAGGTAAGTAAAGGTGTAGGGGAGCAAAATGTTAGGTAATGCAGGAAAGAGAAGGACTGGAAACCTGTCCAGGGGGTACCCTCCACCTTCCCAGTTACTGCTGGAGACAGACAACCACCTCAACCTTGACTTTCCATGGATAAGTGAGTGTAGACGATGGATTGATAGATGGGTGGAGGGCAACCCTAAGACTACACAGACATACACACGTCTAGCTTTTCACAATAATTAACAGTATTATTTTACAGTAACTTTTAATGTAGTTCCCCTCTGATATCCTGATGAATAGCTGTAAAAACTTCAGATCTAACAGCAACTGAATCTTTTTCTATGATAAAATCCCACCATTAAAAAGTTCCTTTTATTTTAAAACAGGTCTGTAATATCACTGCAGCACAGTAAAAATGCAAGGCTTTCATTGGATTCAAACGTGTCATTACAGTGAAGTGCTCTATATAAATACACAATGGATCTTGACACTTCTTGAATGGAGGGCACAGTTTCCCTCTTCAAGGCTGAAAGGAGAAGGTAGTTCAAAGGTTATTTATTTTGTTGTTATTTAGGTTTCTTTTTTAATACTTCTTTTTTTCATTTTCATGTATGTTAAAAAAGAACACAATTGAAGGCCAGGTCGAATAAGCTCTGCGTGAAGTGTTGAGGGACCAGGACATACAATGACAAGTAGGTTACTGGAACAAAAAGACAATGAACACGGGAATATAATAAGACACTATTGGAATGCTGCTACTCCAGTAACCCTGACCAAAGTGGTTATACAAAAAGACCATGGGCAGTATGGAAGCTTCAGTACTCACATTCTGAACTAACAGCTAAACACCGAGTACTTCAGTGTTCAAACATTCACAAACAACAGCAGATTTAACAGTTAGAGTGCTGGAAGATCCAACAAATGCAAGCAGTGGCAAATAAAGTTATAAGGTCAGATGAGGGCACCACCATCAACTCCCATGATATTCGATACCAAGCACTGATGATTCAAGAACAACTGACTGGGAGGACTACTGACCTAAGAAATAAAATCATTGCTCAGATGAGAACCTGCAAACCCAGTCTAGCTAAGTTAAGTAAGGTGTTACCACATGATCTCCTGGTTGATGTGAATACAGCACTAAGTTCCATACACTCTGCGACCATCACAGAAATAAATGAGCTGATATACAGTACAGGATTAGTGATCATTACGTTGCTTGGCCAAGACAAAGTCTAAATAAGAGGACAATGTCCACCATGCCAGAGAAGGTTAGAAGCCAAAATCAAGGCAAAGCGGAAAGAAGTGAGCCAACTTTCAGAACTCCAGAGAGGATTGTCTGGCAAAGGAAAGTTGCAGAAATACAAACAGATGTCCATCCCATAGGCCCTGGAAACTGCCAAAAAAATACACCAAGCCTTGGCTGCCCGACTGAAGAGGTACACCAAAGAGACGGAAGCCAGGTGAATAAACTGTCTGCTCTCTACTGAACCACCTAAAGTGTACTCCCAGTGGTAGGTTAATAACACGTGAGCCAACCCGCCAAGGCTGGACACTGAACAATACTGGCAATGTATCTAGAGGGAAGAAGCATTACATTACAATGATACACAATGGCTAAAAGACCAAAAAGCTGATCACGCAAACCTCCCTGAACAAGGTCCTTTGAACATCACAATGGCAGACCTCAAGCAAAGACTCTCAGGTATGAACTGGGCAGCACCAGGCCCAGACGTGATCCACTCCTACTGGCTGAAGAACTTAGACTTTAGAATTAGACAAAGAAACTGACTTTGCTTCATGAACTCCTAGCAGCAAAAATGTCCTGGCTGTTGTAGAGCAGGACCCACCCTGAATGGCTGACCAAGGACCGAACAGTCCTCATAATGAAAATCCGCAGAAGGGCACAATCCCAACCATCTATCAGCCAATAACCTGTCTCTCCACAACAAGGAACCTCCTGTCGGACATCATAGCGGCAAGGATAAGCGGGGACATGGATCAATACATGTCAGAGACACAAAAAGGCAGTGGTAAAAACATCAGAGGAGCCAAACACCAACACTACCAACAAACTACTACAAGCCACCAGGATCTACAGCAGGGATATTTGAATGTCTTTCTGGCTGGTGAAGGGTGGCTGGATGGTGTTTTTATGACGGGGACTTTAATCTGTTTACATAGTCATCCCAAAAACCTGGTCCCTGTATGGTAATGTTATTTTCTTTGAGCCGGGGTTAGGTTTAGGACTAAGGTGTGAACTCAGTTTAGGTTAGGGTTAAGTATATGTTGATAATAATTAGTGTTAGGGTAAGGGTCTGGCTTAGGCCATATAAAATAAATGCAAGTCAATGAAATGTCCACATATGTCACAAAAACAGGAAGTGTAGAAGTGTGTGTGTGTGTGCGTGTGTGTGTGTGTGTGTAGATCAGAGTGAGGACCATTTTTCCAATTCCACCATCACAGTGAGGACCAGTTGTTTTAAAGTGGACATTTTGCTGGTCCCTCACAAGGTATTTTGCTAATGGTTAGGTTTAGGGCTAATGTGTTAATTGGGTTAGGGTGAGGTATGAATTGCTAGGTTTAGGGTTAGTTTTAGGGTTAGGGCATAGAAAGGGTTGAAAATGACTGAAAATCAATGTAAGTCAATGAGTCAACATATGGTCCTCACTACATATAGTAGAACAAACAGGTGTGTGTGTGTGTGTGTGTGTGTGTGTGTGTGTGTGTGTGTGTATATGTGTATGAATAGTTGTATTTCTCTGTGATGCACTGCTATGTTCAGGGTGTATCCGTCCTTTTGCCAATAAAATGCTAGAGATTGGTACCAACCCCACAATGACCCTGATGGATGAAGCAGGACACGATTAATGGATGTAATCATTCTTTCACTATTTACATTTTGAATTCAGAGTAATTACTGTTGTCTTGTATATTATTTTGACTATACAAACTGTGAATGTACAGGGCCTTATTGCAGTGGAAATGCGGTCATTATATTGCTGTAATCGATAGAGCGAAGGCCATGCAAAGCTTATCCAATTATTTATTGTAAATTTACAATGAAACTTTTGCAGTGTAGTTTTACAGACTTATGGACTTATTGACTTTCATGCGTTTTAGACCCTTTCTATGGCCTGAACCTCAACCTAATTCACATCTTGTAGCTCTAAACTAACCCCTAGATTCGAACAAAAAAGTTGGCACCAAAAAAAAGGTAATCACTTTGCATTTAAACTCACAGGCAAAATACAAATAAAACGTTCTGAATTACCAAGTACACACACAAACACAAGCATGTACAAGGTATCAAAAACATGATCATGAATGCAAAGCCTCACACAGTGAAGGCACACCCAAGGCATCAAAGATGGATATTTTATATACGTGGAAAGAAATCCTGGCTTGGGTTTGTACCAAAGACCTTTTTTAAAAACACAATCACGTCATCATCCAGCAAATTGTTTCAAAACAAATAAACATTATAAAATAACATTATCAATCACAAGGGCCTTTTTAAATATTGTTTTTCAATGTGTCTTGCCATCCATCTTCTCCTGCTTATTAGTCAGGGTCACAGTAATCTATGGGGGAAAGGCAGGATACACAGGGCAACAGAGATACATACAAGCACACACACACCTACAATTTAGAGATACCAATTAAACTAATAGTCATGTTTTGGACTGTGGGAACCCAGAGTACCCAGGGGGGACTCACAAATGCACGGGGAGAACATGCAAACTTTATGCAGGAAGCCCCTGGGCTTGGGAGAATCAAACTCAGGAGCTTGTTGCTGCAAGGCAACGGTGCTAAAAACTGTGCCATTGTGCAGCCCTCATGTCTTGCCATAAACAATAAAAAATATATATTAACGTTAGGTAAGATTGATTAACCTTACCTTAGCTTCTCAATGATTGGGTCATAAAATGTGGCCTTAACCCATGGGATATGCTTGTGCTTATTTACTGCAGTGAGCTGACAGGGGTTAGGATACATCCTGGACAGAGTTGAAGTCCATAACAAAGCAATATAATGCACACACACACAGGGGCAGACAAACATGCATAAACAAATGCATACATACAGGTCATTTAAAGTTATGTTTTTGGAGTCCAGAGTACCTGGAGCGATTCATTATTCTTGGGGATAACTTGCAGACTCCATCTAGAAAATTTCTTTCTGAAAGGCAAATAGCTGCATCGATATGAACAAAGTAGTTTAAAATGATCACTACATGGTTGTGGGTGTGGTAGGAGATTATTCAATGACTTCTTTCTGTTTGTATGGCATTCTTAATTCTAAAGTTGGTCATGCTTTTTTGACTCACTTGATAAAGGTATGTGGAAATATTTGACACAACTCATAAAATATGACAGCAGAATAATTGCACACCAACATATTTATTATGCACTAAGGAACACCAGTTTTAACAATCAGATTCAATGTATAAGTAACTACAATTTGCAGCTATTTACTTGCTGCTAAATCTGAATAAAAAGATCTGTGCTGCCACCTTGTGGGCTTTTCTCAACATAACAGGTCAGTTTAGCATTTCAATTCAATGTGTTTAACCAAAACCAACTAAAATTCAAAGTTATGAGCAGCAACAAACATTACTACAGACATCTTACTAATCAAGTGTAAGGCTTTACGGTTTTCTTGTCTTCTTGGTTTTTCTTGTCTTCTTTGCCTTGCTTGTCTTCTTCACCTTTTCTGGGAGGTCTTGTAAGTGCTGCACGGTCTCCACCATAATAGCAGCTTTGGTCTTCATTTCCTCCTTCTTCTCTTCTTCCAGACGCCTTATCTCCATGATGTCATTGTACTGCTTCTCTAGGACAGGAAATGATTTCTCCAGCTCCATCATCTCCCCCTGTTCTTTGTCATAAACCTGTTGACTCAGCTCCAACTTGGCCTGAGAAAAATGTAAAAAAGACATGAAAAGATGAAAAAACAAGGTGTGTTTTTGAAAGGGCTCTTAGAAAAAGCCTGTTTGGGATATAAGAACAGCGATTAAAATAATCACTATCAGCCAAAACTTAACACAAAAGTTTACCCTCTACTGAGGGATATGTCTGAAGATGAATGAATGGTTTAAAATGTCAACATAATAACATTTAGAGATAAGTAGAGGTTTGCAGCAGGACATTTGTTGTGGTTTTTACCTGGAAACTAGTCATATCCTTGTCAAACTGTTTCAGAAGGTCCTTAATTTCTCTTCTCATCGATTCATTTTTCTGTCACAAAAATAAAAAAAGCAGTAGCAACAGCAGTCCAAAAACTGGAGTCTATATATACCCCTTTTTACTATTACAAATGTTTTAAAAGCTAAGTTTAATAGAATATTTTGTGACACACCAACATTGGGTTATTGTGAAGTAGATGGAAAAAGATAGTGTTCAATATCACTTATTTATTTATTTTTTTTACAAGTAAACATGTAAAACAAGAGCGCTCGGCAAACCCCCAGTTTTTAGGGTGAAAGCTTTACAAATGCAAAGACAGAAAAAAAGCAGTCTAGATCTAGTTGGATATGAGAATAAGCTTTTTTTCAAATCCTGCTAAAGATTCTAGTTTAAAATTGGGGTTTGACTACTTCAGAGTTATGCACTCTTATGTTGGTTTTCCCCAAAAAAATCACAAAAATGCATGACTCTCTGTTGGTGTAACATTAAAAATTCATGTCATAGGTTGCAGAGTAGTATAAGTCCTGAAACTTTCTCAGCGAACTCACCTCATGCAGACTCATCTGTTTCTTCCAATTTTCTTGCCTCAAGGTGCTGAGCTGAAGATCCAGTTCAGCCTTTTTGAATTCGTTTTCCTGTTTTCGTCTTTCCTGTTTTCGTCTTTCCTGTTTTCGTGTTTCTGTTCTCGTCTTTCCTGTTCAGCGAGTATTTCATCCATAGCCACTGAAATGTTCTCCTCTTGCTTTAACTTAATGTCCAGCTGTCGGAGCTGCAAGAAAGGCAAAAAGACAGAACAGGTGAAAGTATGTTTAATGTGTCAAACTAAACTGTTAAAGAGAAGTTGCTTACAAATTTCATGTTAAAAGCTCACCTTTTCAGTTAGTTCTTTCGATTTTGCAGCTTCTTCTGCTTCCGCTGAAATCAATTTGTCCAGAACTAAATCAGCCCTTGGATCCGGTTCTCTGTCAGAACGCGAATATTCTACCCAATATTTGTGATACAACTGAAGCATCCTGATGATCTTCTGCTCGTATTCACCTGCTTCCATAGTAATCTGTTTTTTTAAGCCTAAAAAAACATCCGGATGTAGCTGGAAAAACATAACGACATCCTTGCCTGATTTTACTATGCTCCCTCTAAGCTGAAGCAACTCGCTCCTCTTTGCTTCATCTGTCTCCAGCTGCTGAGATTCAAGCTTTTCCAGTCTTTCCACTGATTCCTGATGCATTTGAAGGAGCTTTCTCAACTCTTCGTCAACAACAGCAGACGAAGCACAAAACTGGAGGATGCTGGGTAGAGCTGCTACAATCTCCATTTCGCTGGCGCAAGTTTTCAAAATACTTGAAATCATCAGAGTTTCAGAAGAGAGCCTCCTTTTTGCGATCATGGCAGAGTCGGCCTGTAATAAAAATATTGCCATTATTAATACATTTCAACCTTGTTATTATGGTTACTATCTTGTGAGTTGGGATCTGCTTTAAACTGAGAATATAAGTCATTAGGCTATACTGCCAACCCATCTGGTTTTTCAATGGGAAATCATTTCAACATCTATTATTGGACTAAAGTGGGACAAAACCAGACCAACCCAACACAGCCCAATTTTTAGCCATTTCAGGACTAAATCAAGATTATGGCGGACCAACCAAATTTAGCCTAAAAAGCAATGTCTAAATGACGTCTGGTGTTTGGGGGGGTATTATGATGCATCATCAATATAAGTTTCTTATTGGCACGCAGGGTGAAGAATTTTATTTGGCTAATTTTCTATGCTGTTTATCATGTAGTAACGGATGTAGAAGGATTTTGTACAAAGGATGGTGTAGAAATGCTCATTTGTTTCTAGGTTTTATCATTCTGTCAAAACAGTCACAAACATGTGAGGGTTACATTAACAAATGTTGATCTAGATTTTTCTCATTTGACTAAAAAGTTTGCTTCTGATAATAGTATCAAATTTATTAAATAATTGCCTGTTTTAGTACACATTTCTATTAAAAAGAAGAATTTTTAAAAATAATTTATGACATTTTCATTAAGCAATAGGAACACATTAAATTACATGAAATTAACCCACTGATTCCACAAGGGTTAGCCATTCCTATTACTTCCAATGGGAGGAATTATGTTTATAATATTAAAATCGGGTAATAATCCAACACAGGTTATTCTGAAATTTTCAATCTTCTAAAAACTTACTCATTAATGGCGGAACCCTTAACTGTAAACTAAAATGACAAATACTGTACACGAAACAGTAGCAACATTTTCTCTACATTTATTAAATTCTATTTATTAATCTTGTGTTTTTAAGAAAAGTGTTAAAGTTTCTTTCTTGCAAATATCCATTATTGTTTCCTTCATTTCCTAATCTTTCTTTAAGACTGTCATTCTTTTCCTCTCCTTCCAAGCAATTCTTTTCAGATTTTCTCTTTCAGAGTCATATGTTCCGATGGGTCATGTTTACATGTTCTACATTTTCTGACAACACCACATCCTTCACGGTTATCATTACCTTTCTTCCCTATTAAATGTAAAGTGTCATTTAAATAGGACTGTCCTACTCTTAATCTAGTCATAATTATTTCTTCCCTTCTGTTTCTCTCATCAATAGTTAGTATTACTTCCAATGGAAGGAATTATGTTCATAATATTAAAATCTTAATTCCAACACAGGTTATCTGAGATTTCAATACAATAAAAACATACTCATATACCTAACCCTTAATGTAAACTAAAATGACAAATTAACAGAACTTAAACGGCAGTGCCTTTCTTTCTTTCTTTGTACACGGTCCAGAAGCCAGGGGGGCCCATTCTTTCCCTAGAGAACTTTGTAATTCTTTTTCCAATCCTGTGAGATAACTTTCTTTCTTTCTTTTCTTCTTTCTTTTGATAATAGCAAAGATTACAGACCTTTGTACCATTGTGGGCATTTAAAATTCAGCATTAGACTTTATTTACACACTGGGATCCACACACTGCGCCTCCAGAACCAGCGGAGCAAGTGGACAACAAATAGCAAAAAACAGTTTGACAAAGGGGACCCAAGAGGGCCAGATGTGTGTATTAAGTACTTTTACGGTGTTTTCAGAGCGTTTGACGGGGGGGTGAGGTGGGCCAGGTCCGCCCCTGCTTCATATTAAGCAGGTGGGCCAAATGGCCTTTGGCCAGGTCCGCCCTGCTTCATATTAAGCAGGTGGGCCAAAGGCCCTTTGGCCCACCTGCTTAATATGAGCAGGGGTGGATCTAAAAAAATATTTATGGGGTGGCAAGAGGGGGGCAGGAATTTTTTAGGGGTGGCAACATATGGCATTTCTTTACACTGAATGTAATCACAGTTATCACAGTTTGGTGAATAATAGTATGTGTACAGTACTAGTGTTTCATGTGAAACAGTTCATATTACATAATGTACAATGTGATCTCACTTAATAGGAGATAGAAGAATGATAACACTACTTCTAGAGGGGCCTTATGACAGGAAAGGTATTAAGGTAAGACACAGGTGCTGAGTCGCAGATGTGTGAGATTGACTGTCAGAGAGGCAGCTTTGCAGCAGCATTTGCACAAGAAGAAACTATAGAAAGAAAAAACTTACCCACATCAGAGATCAGTATGGACTGAGCTGTACTTAAAGTGAGCATTACTACACAGTAGAAATAAATGGGTCAAGGCGCACCCGAACAAGGTACCAGACATCTATGTAATGTAATGCTTACTCTGAACACACATTTACCCCCATTTGTTCCTCAGTAACTTGACATACAGCAGTTAAGGCAACATGAGAGGACATTTCATGCATGCTCAAATATGCTGTAGATAGGGAAACTGTATATATGGGAGGACCAACTCCTCTGCCATATTTAAAATAAATACAGAAATAAATAAATGCTCAATAAATAAATAAGCATACAATTAATATACCAAAAATACAATCAACAAATAAATGTAATTAGAAATTATATTATAATGGCAGGCAGAAATGTTAAAAGGGCAGGCAGAAAGAAATAGCGGCGAAGAAATAACTAGGGTAAAAAAATACAAAGGAAAGAATAAACCAGACAGACGAAAATATTATAACATGCACATAAATAAATACTTAAAATATAAGTAATTAAAAAATGAAGTTGAAGATAATAAATGGTGTAAATAATAGGAGTTAAATATTAAGAAGGCAAAAGAAATAAAAAAATGTAATTAAAAGAGTTATACCTTTATGACTGAAGCTGTATAATTTAATTTCTAAACACATTTATTTTCTAAATTCAATGTATTTTTGGTGGCAATTAATTGTATGCTTATTTATTTATTAAGCATTTATTTATGTGCATGTTATCATATTTTTGTCTGTTTTATTCTTCCTTTGTATTTTTTACCCTAGTTATTTCTTCGCCGTTATTTTTCTTTCTGACTGCCCTTTTAACATTTCTGCCTCGCCATTATAATATAATTTCTAATTACATTTTATTTTCCATTGATTGTATTTTTGGTAGGTGGCAATTACATTGTATGTTTATTTATTTATTGAGCATTTATTTATTTCTGTATTTATTTTTAAATATATGGCAGAGTTGGTCCTCCATATACAAGAAGCCTCTCCACAGCATATTTACATGCATGAAATGTCCCATTCATTTTGCCTTTATATGTGCTGTATGTCAAGTTACTGAGGAACAAATGGGGTAAATGTGTGTTCAGAGTAAACATTACATAGATGTCCAGGGGCACCTTTGTTCGGTTACTTGCTTGACCCATTTATTTCTACTGTGTAGTTTTACTTTCACTTTAGTCCAGCTCAGTCCATAGATCTCTGATGGGGAACTTTTTTCTTTTCTATAGTTTCTTCTTATGTGCAAATGCTGCAAAGCTGCCTCTCTGACAGTCATCAAATCTCACACATCTGCGACTCAGCACCTGTGTCTTACCTTAATACCTTTCCTGTCATAAGGCCCCTCTAGAAGTAGTGTTATCATTCTTCTATCTTCTCCTATTAAGTGAGATCACATTGTACGGATTAATTATTAATTTGAACTGTTTCACATGAAACACTAGTACTGTACATACTATTCTCACCAAACTGTGATAGCTTTGTGATTAAATTCAGTGTAAACAAATGCCATATGTTGCCACCCCTACAAAAATTCCTGCCCCCCTCTTGCCACCCCATAAATATTTTTCTAGATCCGCCCCTGATAATAAGGTGACAAAGCGTCCGGTCCCACCTTGGCTGAGCAACATGATAAACCTAGACGCCTCATTGGACGCTGTCTGCAGCGAGGCCCACGTGCCTAGAGGGCGGCCATCTTGGATGGGACCACAGTTCATACAGCTGCTGTCAGAATGAACAGGAGGCGCCTTAGATCTCATTTTAATCACAAGAAAGACGTGTTAGAAATAATATTACAATAATCTCTTCCATGTCACGACTTAAAAGAACAAAACAAATTATAAAATTACCTTCAGGGTAGATTAGACACGTTTATTCAGATTAAAAATGAGTTAAACTGTAACTGGATGAGATCTATACAGAGTTTTGTATTTTGCAATTAAATATTAATTTGATAAACACAAAGTTTTGTATAATTTTATTATAAGATTAAATTTTATATATATTATATATTTATGTATCTTGCATATAATGCATATTATTATTATTCAGTATTATGAACTATAGAGGAATAATTTTGTTTTTTTTTAAATTAGTTTTATGTTCATTTTTATTTATTTTTGTCATTTTCCAGACTTTTAGTCAAATCTTAAATGGTAATGGTTTATGTTGTGTTTAACTAAAGGATTTTTGGCTCCTAATGAAGCATCTATGTATACTAGGTCTATGGTTTCTACTGTGACACAGGCAGACATTTAGCCCCGCCCCCTCGCTACACCTTCTGCTCTTTTCTAATCATCAACAGTTTACAGAAGTGTAAAGTAACTGTACTAAAGATATTTTGGTTATATTTTACTGGAGTCATTATATTTTAGAAAGCGTTTTACTTTCTACTCCTTACATTGGAAAAATAAACTTGTTAGTTTTCTTTCATTAAAGAGCTCATTTTCATCATAGCCTGTTTGTATTTAAAAAAATAAAAAAAACATAAAAATAATTTGTTTCATCCAGACAATTAATTTCTTTGTGGTTGGACTCGGTGCTGCCCCAACTTGTTGCTCACCACATACCAAAATAAATCTTTTTCCAGATGATGCAAAGTTAAATGTGATGCTGTTAACATTTATAAAACTAAGAAAATTGAGTCTCAGGAAGTTGGTAAATTTCTGTTCTTTACATTTTTTCCTGCAT
>JAGKQL010002249.1:12212-33694 GCA_018398635.1 Cyprinodon brontotheroides | reverse complement strand
AAGAAAAGAAAAGAAAAGAAAAGAAAAGAAAAGAAAAGAAAAGAAAATATATAATCGATCACTTTACCCTTTACTGATTGCTGCCAACAGGCGGTTTCAGTCCTGGAGCTCCACCACCTCAGTCAAAAAGGTCAGCCACTTCTCAAACAAAAAAAAATAATTATTCACACTAATTAAAAAATAATAATAATTTAGCACCGGAGAGAAGGAAAGCCTTATGTTGGTGCACCTCCTCCTTGTTTCCCCACAAAAAATTCCCCAGTGTCTCTGTCCTCATGGTTTTTGCACGTACATACATTGTGAAGCAGGTTGCAGCTCAGGTGAGCCACTCTTTACAGGGGTTCAGCGAGCAGATGAACAAATCCTTTTGTGCTGTTTTCCCCAGATTTTAACCTTATCATTTCCATCTGCTTGCTGTGTCGGTGTGTGTGCGTTGGGGGGTGGGGGGAGATTGATACTTTGTGGCAGGCTGTCTTTCTCCCGGCTACGGCTGATAGGGCAAATCTGGTGGGCCCGAATTCCCACGCGAAAGCGCGTGCCCGCCTCAGGGAGTCCATGTTTGAAGGGCAGGGAGTAAAAAAAACAATGATTAGTTTAAGGAAGAGTTTATAATAATAATAATAATAAAAAAAAATAATAATAATATAAAGTTGTTCATCTTTACCATAAAAAAGAAGAAGCCTTTTCAGGAAAGGAATGTCATCTCGTCAGTCACCCCACTTCATCCTTCAGTCACTTCAAGTCACGTTTCCCTCTCGTCACAAACTTTTCTCATCTAATTTTCTCAAATTTTGTTTTTATCATCAACCTTACTTTTCTCTATTTAATTTTGTTGTTTTCTTTATTTGATTTTAGGTTAATTCCTCCGTTTTACAAGTTTTTTCAGTTTTAAAATTTTAATTTCACCTTATTTTACACCCTACTTACTTTTTTTTGTAATAAATGTAATAGTTTTTTTTATTTTAGCTATGAGTTATTAATTTCCTGTAAGAGTTTAAAGTTTTGTTTTTTTAAAAGCACCATTGAAATTTCAGTTCATTATTATAACTTAGTATAGTGTAAGTTTAATATGTAATACAGTGTAAATATGTTTAGTATCAGGTTTAGGCAAGGCAAGGCAAGGCAAATTTATTTGTATAGTAGAATTCAGTACAAATTAAAAAGTGCTTTACATGATTAAAATAAAGGAAAATAAAACAAAATCAAAAGCAGGTAGAGACCAAAAATAATAACAAATGCAAAAGTTAAGACTAATGATGTTTCAGTTGAAATGTTTAACTAGAACACAGTCGATGCTTGAAGGTCTAAACAAATTTGTTTTAGTCTTGATTTAAAAGAACTTCAAGCTTTCTGCACTTTTACAGTTTTCTGCAAGTTTGTTCCAGAAAGTGGAATATAGGAACTAAATGCTGCTTCTCCATGTTTAGTTCTAATTTTAGGTATGCAGAGCAGGCTGGAGCCAGAAGACCTGAGTGGTCTGAGTAATATGTACTGATAGCAACTCTGATAGCAAGTCTGTGATGTATAAGCCATTCAGAGATTTATGACTAACAGAAGTATTTAAAGTCTATTCTCTGAGATACAGAAACCAGTGTAAGGACTTTAGAAGTAAGGGTGATGTGCTCACTTTTCTTACTCTTGAGTGAGGACACGGGCAGCGCGTTCTGGATCAGCTACGGCTGTCTGATCCCTTTCTGAGCAGACCTGTGAAAAAGAGCAAGATTTAAGTATCAATTCGAGATCATGCTGAGACATAAGTCCTTTAATCCTGGAAATGTTCTTCGGGTGATAGAAAGCCGACCTTGCAATTGTCTTAAAATGCTTTTGGAGGTTCAAGTCTGAATCTAGCACTACATTAGACTTCGGGCCTGATCAGAGGTTACTAGCTGAAGCGACTTCAGGAAAGCTGTAGCGCTAACTGCAAGTCTCATTTTTTAAATTACAGCTCCACTTCAAGTTTTGTTTTTATTAAGTTCAGGAAATGTAAGCACATCAAGGCGGTGATTCTTCTAAACTGATATAGTGGCAGATTGGACAAGTACGCATGACATGTGATGTAAGCTGTGTGTAGTCTACATGGTTATGGTGGCTGATGTTGTTGTTTTTATTAACTGAGCCCAGAGGGAGCATGTAGATGGAATAGGAGGACCCAGGAGAAATGGACCTTGGGGAACCCCATGGAATTTTGTCATCTCTGATGTAAAAGTTGCCTACTGACACAAAAAAGTCCCCTGTCCTTTTAAGTAGGATTTAAACCAGTTGAGGCTGTACCAGAGGCCCGATCTTGCTTCCAGGCACCTCCAACAGGATGGAGTGATCCAGCAGTGCTCGAATGCTGCACCCCGGGTCCAATAGTACCCAAGCACTCGTGGTTTTCCTTACAGTCTGTATTTATACGGATGTCATTAAACACCTTTGATAGGCGGTCTCTGTACTGTGGTGAGCACGGAAACCTGACTGAACACGCCAAAGCTGGTCATATCTAAGAAAGTGTTTAACTGTTGAAACACTGCTTTCAATAATCTTACTGATAAAGGGGAGGTTTGATAATGGGCCTGTAGTTCTGGAGTAGTAGTTTGTCTAAACTTCGTTCTTTTCAGCAGTGGTTTGATATTTGTTGCTTTTTTAGGGACTGGGCGGAAAACACTCCGTGACAGAAGGGACGTGTGTGTTTATTATCTGAGTCAAATCAGATGCTATGACAGGCAAAACTTTCTTAAAGAAAAGCTGTGGGTAGAACATCAAGGCAGCAGGAGGAGGAACTTAGCTGCTGAATGATTTCCTCTAAGCCTTTATAGTTATTGGCTGAATTGGGACATTTGGCCAAGATCACCCAGTTGGAGACAACTTTGGTACTGAACTTGATATGGATGTATAAACTGATCCTCTGATCTTAGGATTTTCTCAGTAAAGAAATTAGCAAAATTCATTGCAGGCCCGCGTGGAGTGGAGTTCAGGAGCCACGGACACAGAGGATTTATGGTTAGTTTGTCGCACTGTAAGTAAATAAAGCACGAAAGTATTATTAATGTTCTGTTAATGATTTCAGAGAAGAAAGATTCTCTTTGCATTTTTCAGTTGTAAGCCATATCTGTAAAGCTCCTTTATAGATGTGTCATAGTGAACCTGGAGTTTCGTTTTCCCACCTGGGCGCTCAGCTTACCACACCCCTTTTTACTCTAACTCGCTGGAGCACTCTCCAAGGAGATTTTTCTTACCGAAAAGACTTTCACTTAATTGGAGCAATGCAGCTAATGATGTCTGAGACTTTAGACTGAAAGTTATCTACTAGCTCTTCTACTGAGTTGCACCCCAAGGTTGAAGTAGCAGAGTAAGCTTGAATAAAAGTTTCTGTGGCATTTTCCTTAAAGGTGCGCTTTTCTTATGATGTCCCCTTGGCTAAATGAGTCACTGGAAAATGATGCCCCCAAAGGTAACAGAAAAGTGGATCGGATAGGGCAACATCAGTAACACTGACTTTAGAAATCTTCAGACCTTTAGTGATGATCAAGTCTAAAATATGTCCCTGTTTAGCGCTTGGTTGTTTAACATGTTGAGTTAAACCAAAGTTTCTAAGTGTGTCACACAGTTCTTTGCACTTCTGTCTTCAGGGTTGTCAGTCAACGTGAAAATTAAAGTCTCCCACAATAATTAAACAGTCATAATCAACGCATATCACAGACAGGAGGTCACTAAAAATCATTTAAAAAGTTTGACGTGGGACTTAGAGGCCTGTAAACATTTAGGAAACATAGTTCGCATCGGGCTCTTTACCTGCAGAGCCAAATGTTCAAAAGAGAGTCAAATTTTCCCAAAAATCTTTTACACTTCAGTGAGTCATTAAACACGTTGCTACCTCCAAATCTTCTCTTTGCTGCTCCGCTCTCAAAGAAAGAAAATTTCGTAGTTTGAGGAGATCACTCCAACAGAATATGTGCTTCATTAAGTCCACATGTAACCACGCTTCTGTTAAAAACATAACATCAACATTATTGTCAATAATAAAGTCATTAATTAAAGTGGGATTTTCCTGACAGAGATCTAATGTTTAATAAAAGCCAGTTTATATGAATTAGTGGTTGATGTTGTTCTGTAGCAGGCTGTATCTGACAGTTTATTATGACTCTTAAGTGTCTGTTCCTGTTTGTTCCCATTTTGTTTTTCTTATTTCTGCCAATGCATCATCACAGACATTCCATAAGTTCCAGTGGGGCCCAAGCTGATGCTGAAACTGTTATGTCTGATAAGCTTGCTGTCGGGGCCCGTGTGTATCACGGAGAAGTTATCTGAAGGTCCTGACGCCCGTGATATGTGTAGAGAGGATCTTGGGGCTCTGCTGCTTTAGAAGATGCTGGTTTTTCAACTCTGCGGCTTTGGAATGGCTATGTGGAGGGATGTCAACTGTGCGGCCAATCTTGAAAACTTTGTTCATGTTATGAGAAAATTCCAGAAAAGGAACATCTGGGCTTTACAATGGGGGAGAGGGAGGGAATTAGGTTGCAGTCTGGACTGGTGTCTGTGGGGATGGGTTTTGGTAATTTAGGGGTCCTCTTTTGTCCTGCTGAGATCTAGGATAGATCCTCTGTAGTTCTGTGGCTCTTTCTGTGTCATCTTTTTAGCCATCTTTATCTTGTAGCTTGTTGGACTTTACTGGGCTTGCTGTTTGTTTAGGCGCAGTTTGTACTTTGGTTTTGGAACAAAACTGATGGTGCATAGTTCCACTAGAATAAAATGTTTGATATCAACGTTTTGCTCCTGACCTATTTAAGAAGAAACCTCTATTTAACTCAATACGTCTCTCTCCCAAAGATGTGTCATGAGCGTTACAGTTGTTTGTTTGCATGTTGCATTAGCCATTTGTTTAACTTATGGAGAACTCTGGAAAACATTTCCCTTTACTCCACACAATTAATGGCCCCCCTGAGGGCCGCTGGAGAAACACCTTTTTGACATTTAAGCACCATCAACTAAATTCAGTAGCCTAATGTAATCCTCTTTCAGTATTCTGATTTTCTCAGGGCTCATTAAGCCCAGGAAACTTCAACTTCTGTATGATGAATTTTTCCAAGGTCGCTTTTTCATGATCTCTGGAAGGATGTCTGATACATTAGACACCAGGCCATAGTTCAAAGGGCAAATCAACACCTCTGTGTTTTTCTTGTTACAGAAATGTTTTAATCCCACGAGCAGATCCACTGCATAATATCAGGGTCCTTGGCTCTGTGGCCTGTTTTTCTCTGGTAGCTTGGTAGAGGTGGTGACATACCTTTGATTGTCTTTTGTGATCCCTTCTCTAACGCATTCTCATCTTAGAAGAGAATGGAAGCAAATCTGTTTTGCTAACGATTTATTATTTCCCTGGGTTTACTCTATCATTTGTTGTGAGAACATCCCGTTTTATTTCACTTTTCTTGAGATGTATCTCTCTGTGGTCTCAACCAGTTTTCTGTGTCTAGGTGGGTTCGTTGATCCTTTGGTCCGCACCAGAGTGGTCAAGGATTCTCCTTTCCTCTGGGAACTGTTTGTTTTGCTGAGTTGCTGGGCTGGTGGTCCCGTTGGGAATCACAGGCAGCGTTGTTTTCATTACCATACTGTGGCGTTTACATCATAGTTTTACTTCCGAAGTTGGTGGATTTTCAGCTCCATGACAGCTATTTTCTGTAGAAGCCTCCAAAGTGCGTCTGTGCTGAAGGTAGGCATCCTTTGGTCGGTGGTTCTTCTCCATATCCACTTGGGAAGAAAAAATTTATAAATAAATAAAAAAAAAAAATATTTAAAAGAAATAAAAAGAAATAAAATCAAATAACTAAATCCAACTTTTCTGTAGTTTTTGGTTAAGAGATAAAAAGAAGATAAAAGGACCGAAAGTGTAAGCAAGCAGGGAGCAGAGAAAAGAGCGTGTGCACACACTGAAGGACAACGGAAAACCGTTTAAACACTGCCTTTTTTGACTTCTTATTTTAACCCATTTCTTTTTGAAGCTGAGAGTTTCTTTGAACTCTCCTTTTAACCATCCATCATTTTAAACAGTTTTTTTATTTTTCCCTTTTTTTATTTTTTTCAAAATCTGTAAATGTCTTACCTTACCTTCTTTTTAGCCTCTAACTTTTCATGATATTGGTTTATATTATCTTCAACATTTTTTCTATTGCAACATTAAATGAAAAAGTTCTTCTTGAGGAGTTGACAATTTTCTGGAACCTTGCCTTTGTTCTACCATAGAACTGCAAAACCTTTCCCATTATCTACAGGTAATTTACCAGTTTCCAATATGCACACCATTCCTCTGGTGCCGACCTGGATAACTGGGGGGGATCCCACTCTAGATTACTGATGTCTCAGTAAAATGAAATGCCTTCTGGTGGCACCTACAACCTTCCTCTCACCCTCAGAGAGAGCCTCACGTTCCTATGCGAGGTCTTTTGGTTCACAGGTGGAACAAAAACCTGAATTGCCTTTCTGCTCCCCAAAAAGAAAAGTTATCTTTTATTTTGTATGTATATTCTTTAGTATTATACTAATGGTAATGCTTTTGAAATGATTAATCTTTAATTTAGTTAGATTTTTTGCTAGATTACATTTATTTATTTGATTATTTTTAATGGAGAAGAAGAGGACTTTGTTTGAGCTAATTTTCCAGTATTTGATTTCTAATTATCTTTAAATCTGTTAACAACCTTTTGTTTTGTAATTTAGTTTTTGAAATTTAATCTAAATTGTGCCGACAAAAGATTCATCTCACCGTCTCAAAAAAATGGTTGGTTTTGATCCTCCTGCTGACCTCCAGGGACCTCGATGTCAGAAGTCCTCACTCCCTTAACCTTCAAACCGGGGTATTGAGGCTGGAAGACTGCTTCCTCCAGGCGGTACCTGACACTTCTGACAATCGCTGTCCTCAGGAAAAATCAGTCAAAGAGAATCCTGCCGACAATGCCAAATTGTCATGGGAAAAAAGTATTCAACTATTCATCCTAGTTAAATAAACAGAGATCGATGGATTTCACTCAGTCGGCACATTTATTAATATCTTTGCAAAGAGAGAACAGTCATCATGGCACAGCATTCTGCTCTGTTCTGATCTGGGCAGGGTTCGTTCCCCCCTAGTTACAACAATTGAAAGCAGTCAGAGTCATAACAAATTACACACACTTTGCTTAACAGTAACATGTTATGAATAAACCTTGAGAAAGAATCTGGATTGTTATGGGAAGAAGCTATGTCTGGTCTACAAACAACATTTTGCAGGGAATGGTGTGGCCTTGAGAGAGAAACAGACTGAGTGAAAACTTTTATAGTGAGTAAATATGAATATTAATATATAATAGAAGAGAGATATAAATTTTCCCACAACAAAACTATAAGTGAATCTGCAGGTTGTTGACATTTACAGACTTGCGGATGAACAGGGGAAAAAAAAAACCTTAAGAAATTTTGAAAAAAACACTGCTCTGATCTTTGTAATTTCACATACAGGTATTCTAAGTAGCAACAGACTGGTGACCTGTCCAGAGTCTGTCCTGCCTTTCGCCCTTTGACTGCTATGATGGGCACCAAACCCCACTATGAAAATGATGGAATAAGCAAGGGTGGGTGGAAGTTATAAGTGCTGCTTTGATATGCAGAGAAAATATATAAATAAATATATATTTATATGTTAAAAAAATAGATCAGGATGATAGTTCAAAGACAAGTTATACACTGACAAAATTTATTTTTCAAAGCTGTCTTCTCTACTCCTCCTGTCTCTAGCTGTTAAGTTTGCATCCTATCAATAAACCAATGATTACCATACCATACCATACCAACTTTATTTATGAAGCACTTTATACACTGAACAGGACCAAAGTGCTGTACACAATCATAAAATACAATAAAATTGTAAAATAGAGAAAAAACGAGTGTAAAATACATATTAGTATACAACAAGAATAAAACAAAGTAAAACCTGTCAAATTGTGGCAAAAGCCAAGGAAAAAAGATGAGTCTTAAGAAGGGACTTAAAAAACAGCAAGAGAAGAGGCCTGTCTTCTGCTCAGAGGCAGATCGTTCCACAGCTTAGGAGCTGCCACAGAAATCATGGTCCCCTCTGAGCTTCCATTTTGTCTTTGGGACCCTCAGAAGCAACTGATCAGCTGACCTGAGGGAACGGGAGGGTGTGTAAGAATGCAACAGCTCAGACAGATAAGAAGGAGGAAGGCCATTAAGAGTTTTAAAAAAAAATACAAGAATTTTAAAATCAATCCTAAGATGTACCGGCAAGCAGTGTAAGGAAGCTAAAGCAGGGGAGATGTGGTCGAATTTTCGTGTACCTGTTAAAAGACGTGCAGCAGCATTTTGAACCCTCTGAAGTTGAGAAATATACAAATCACTGACCCCTGTATAAAGTGAGTTACAGTAATCCAGCCGTGTGGTCACAAATGCATGGATCACTGTTTCGAAATGCTGTCTGGAAAGAATGGGTTTTACTTTGGCTAGCTGCCTTAAGTGGAAAAAGCTGGACTTTATAACGGCTCTGATGTGCGCTTCCATTTTAAGACCAGCATCCATCCCAACCCCTAAATTAGTAATAACCGGCTTAACGTACTGAGCCAAGACTAGTCACGGAATCAGCAGTGGATCTGCCAAAGATCATTACGTCCGTCTTGTCTTCATTGAGTTTAAAAAAATTTAGGGCCACCCAGGCCTTCACATCTTCAAGACATAAAAACAGAGACCGAAGAGAGGTGAAGTTTACATTCTTTAGTATATCTGTATGTCATCTGCATAGCAGTGAAAGGCAATCCCATGTTTTCTAAAAATAGAGCCGAGCGGAAGAAGGTAAAGTGAGAAAAGGAGCGGGCCTAGAACTGAGCCCTGTGGGACACCACACCACAGTGGGGCAGAGGGGGACCTATGGCCATCAAGACAGACACAAAAAGTACGTTCAGCCAAATATGATCCAAACCAATCTAAAGCTATGTGACCGATGCCCACCCACTGTTCCAGACGGGAAAGTAAAATGACATCATCAACTGTATCAAAGCAGATGATAAATCCAACAACAGCAAAACAACAACGTCACCTGAATCAGTTGCTAAAAAGTATGTCATTAAAACTTTTAAAGGCTGACTCACTGTGCTATGAAATGGTTTAAACCGACTGAAAAACCTCTAATATATTATGTTTCATTAAGATAAGCCATTAGCTGATTACAGACTACCTTCTCCAAAAATTTTTTTGAAATAAAAAGGCAATTTAGAGAGATAAGTACGATAATTTACCAGAACATTAGGATCCAAAACTGGTTTCTTAAGTAGAGCTGCAGAACTGCATGTTTCAGAGTTTTAGGAACAGCGCCTGAGGACAAGCTACTATTTACAAAACAGGACAGAGAAGGACCTATAGTAGAAAAGCTTCTTTAAATAATTGGGGTGAAATAACATCATCCTGGAGAACCAGTTGGCCTTAGAAGTGACTAACCACCTCCTGCAATGATTGCAAGTTCACACATTCAAAGCTTCAATGAAAACACCAGAACAGAGAGCACCACACTGGAAGGATCATAAGAAGAGGGGATAATCTGGGCTATAGAAACAACTTTCTTATCAAAAAAAGTGTAAGAAGTTTTTCACATGCAGCAGGTGAGTCTCCATAAAGCCACTTATAATGAATCATTTTAGAACAAGGTTAATAATTTTAAATAAAGATAGCAGGATTCTGACTATTTGATACAATCAAACCGACAGGTATTTTCTTTTGGCTGCCTTTTGCAATCAGCACGATAACGGCACCAAATATTCCTTTTAATGTTTGGAGAGACACCTGTAATTTGTCCTTTTCTCCATTTGCGTTCTGCTCTCGCGGCAGTCTCCTGGCAGTGACCCATTTTAACCAGGTTCAGCGCTTGGATTTTGGAAATCTAATTTTTAGTGGTGCTGCAAATCCCAAGGCACGTTTTTACTGGTGGAATAAAACCAGTTGCTGAGTTCCTCAAAGTGTTTTTTCCCACTGCCTCTGGAATGGTACAGTTCTGATTAAAAACAGAAGAAAACTGACCAGCAGTAGTAGGGTTAAAAACACGACAGAGCCGAAGGTAAAGTTCGAGTTTTAGCTTTTCCACGGGACAGCGTTGTCTCAAATAAAACAGGCATATGGTCAGAAAAGAATGAGTCACCAATTTCTAAGTTAAAGACTGGTAGACCATAAGATAAAACCAAATCAAGAGTGTGACCATGTTCATGAGTAGCACCAGTCACAGAATGCAAATACAATTACAAGAATCAATAAATACAAGAAATGACTGAGCCATAGGTGAAGTACACAGCAGACATGAATATTAAAAATCACCAAATAACAGAGAACTCGTCATATTTTTAGCATACACATCGCCAAGAAATCAAAAAGTTAGTTTAGTAAAGTTTCTGTTATAATTTTTGGTGGTCATAGACTGCAGCACACAACACAGTGTGAGAGCTGCCAAGTTCAAATAGGCTCAGCTCAAAGCTACTAAACGAGGGTACGGGCAACTGCTTGCAAGTAAAACTACTTTTAAAAACAGTCACTATTCCTCCACCAGAGCCCGACATCCTTGGAGAATTAAAATAGTCAAGAGTTCCTTCAGGTTAGGCTCAGAGGGCAGGCTCGGCAGGTTAAGCTCATCCAGATGTTACAGAGGAAACAGGATTCCTGAAAGCAAAGACAAGGTGGTATTAGAATCCAATCTAGACCAGAGACAACAAAGATTCTCAGGAGATGCTAGGCTCAGGTGCTAACCAAACTGGATCAACACTGCGGCGTTGAGGCAAGGTCTCAAGGCAGGTTATAAAGGAGAGGATCCTCTGATGACGAGATGCGCCTCAGGTGTGTTGGAGGCTCAGCTCAGGAGGATCCACGGCGCACTCTGCTGGAGAAAAGGTGGAACAGCTCCAGATCCCAACAGTGACCATGTTCATGAGTAGCACCAGTCACAGACTGCACAAAATTAAAAGAATCAATAACATTAAGAAATGACTGAGCCATAGGTGAAGTCGGACAGCAGACATGAATATTAAAATACCAACAATGAGAACTCGGTCATATTTTGGCATAATATCGGCCAAGAAATCAGAAAAGTCATTTATAAAATTTTTGTTATACTTTGGTGGCCGATAGACTGCAGCACACAACACAGTGTGAGAGCTGCCAAGTACAAATAGGCTCAGCTCAAAGCTACTAAACGAGGGTACAGGCAACTGCTTGCAAGTAAAACTACTTTTAAAAACAGTCACTATTCCTCCACCAGAGCCCGACATCCTTGGAGAATTAAAATAGCTGCAGTTTCCTGGGACAAGTTCATTAAAAATGCTGGAGTCACCCAAGCCACGTGTCCATAATTCTGTTATAAATAAAAAATCTAAACCTTGAGAGGAGAAGAAATCCCTAATTACGAAAGTTTTATTTACGTCATCAGCTGCCGTCCGGGACTCCCGGCAGAGAGGGCGCAGGTTGCTAGGATTCACCCTGCGTCTACAGGGCCGAGAAGCACAGGGACCACAGGACTGGAACGCTCCCTCCCGGCCTCCACCGACAGGAACCAGACAGGAATCCACAGGATCCAACACACGCAATGGACAAGAAAGGCGAGGCACCAGACCACACATCGCGGAGGCAGAGAAACCAACGGAAAGGCAAAATCCAGAAACGACACAGGTGAGCTGGAATGCCCAACGGCAGGGTCGAAGTTTTTCTGTATTATACGTCCTCAGTAACGTGTTTCCAGCTGAGGCACCAATTTCCAGCAATGTTTGGCGATCATACACAATCAGAGAGTTTACACTTGTAATGAAATTAAAACCTGACAGGAGACAGAAACAAAACAGGAGGAGAGTCAGACGGCAAGCCTCAAACACTGGTGCCATCTTGCTTAGACCAGGCTCACTGTTATGTTTACCTTTCCTGTTCAGCAGAATCAGGTACAACTTCATATGGACCGTGGAACAAACAAAGTGAGATGTTTTAGGTTTCTGTTATGTTTTTTCTTTTGGATGTTCAGTTTTTCTTTGCTCTTTGTTTTAGAGTTTTTTTTTTGGTTTAATTCTTATTTTGTTGTTTTCTTTGGTTTTTTCTTAGTTACTGTCTTAGTCTTGGTTCTGTTATGTTTGCTTTTGAGTGTTTAGTTTTAGTTTGCTCCATGTTTTTATAGTCTTAGTGGTTTAATTCCTATTTCGTTGTGTTTTCTAGTTATTTTCAGTTTTTCAGGTTTTTATTTGCTGCCCTCTTGTGTTCTCCTTTTTCCCTAGCTCCCTTTCTCTTCTTCTCTCTGCTCACCTGTTCCCAATCTGCTCATTAGCCCTCTCTTTGTTTCTGCCTTCTATAGATGTTCTCTCTCTTCAGTTCCTCTTTGCTGGGTCCTCGTCTAACTTCCTCCAACTCGTCTCTGAGCCTTCCTCCTTGTTTCAGGGATTTCCTGTTTATTTAGACTTTTTTTTTCCATATTTTGGATTTTGGATTACCTGCCTCTGTTTTCATTAAATCACCAAGAAATCTCAACTCTGCCTTCCTGCCTCTGCTTTCGGGTCAACAAACCATAACCAAACCCTGACAAGATGTCAATATCATACCAAGTAATATGAATGTGTTCTCTCAACATATTTTGATTATCTTATCCCGCCAAACCAGAACTTCTGTTGTTCCAGATTTGGAGGCAATTTTCAGTCTCTAGCCTAAAATTTTAATAATTTAGGCTCTATATACAGAAAAATGCTTTAGCTACATGTGTCTGTTATGTTTTCTGTTGCATGATTTTATCTACAGATTATGAATTTATGAATAACCAGAAATGGAAGTTTTGGTAATTAATATGAAATTGAAATCATAGGTAAAACCAATAAATAAACCTTAGTTAAATGATTATGACTGGAGTCTGCTTATTCACCAAGGCTTATTAATCCTACCTTTAAGATTGGAATCCTTAAATGGCTGTTCAAAGTTATCAATCACCATCCAAGGGAAATTGTCTCTGTGTCTTGAAGTGTTAACCAAAAGGAAGGTGATTCAGCTCATAGAGACAATCGGTCACTGTTATAAAATAACTTAAGACTACCACAACTAATAATGGGTATTTTTAATTTATTTAATCATCTCTGTGCCAGTATTATGTTCAATAGACTATATAAACACTAGAATCTGCAGAAATAAACATAGGATATTTGAAATAATCAATAAAAATCAATAAAAAAATGTATGGGATTCAAAGGAGTCCTTGAGGCAGAGTCTTAGATACTATTTAGTTCAGTTGGTCTGATAAGATTCAGGTAGGCAGAAACAAAAACAAAGTCCTAAACAAAACCTCCCACCATTTAAATAAAATTCAGTGTACTTATGCAGCACCAATTTACAAAACATGTCATCTCAAGACCTTTACAGAGACACTTCGACCAGATTATACAGTCAGATTGGTTCAAAGTTTTCTATCTAGAGCAGGGGTCTTCAACGTTTTCTAGGACAAGGACCCCCAAACTGATGGCGAGATGGAGCGGGGACCCTCCATGTTGAATGAAATTGTGTTATATCAAACTGGTCCTATAGTCACTCTATTACATATGGAGTAATGTAACGAAAGTAATTTCTCCCTGGGATTATTAAAGTATTTCTGATTCTGATTCCTGGTTGATGGGACAGGTGTTGTGAATGAAACGGTGCCCAGCTTGAAAGAGCTTCTGTGTGTCGCTGAATGTGTGCATTGATGACTGAAAGACATCTTCTGCCTCCATTTATCTGTTTAATACAGTGTGTTTTATTCATGTTAATGTGTATATAAAGACTTTTCAATTAATGGAAAAATTGAGGAGGTAATATAAAAAAAAAAGTGTTATCAACCAAAACTTCGCGACCTCCATGCAGTACCTCTGTGGACCCCCTAGGGGTCACGGACCCCCTGTTGAAGACCTACGATCCATTCCTCACACCAAGCATGGATGGAGCTACAGGGGAGAAGAAAAATTACTTTTAAAAGGAAGAAACCTCCAGCAGAACCAGGCTCAGTGTGAGCGACAATCTGCCGAGGCCGAGTGGAGTTCAAGGAGACAGAAGCAGACATAGAAAAATAAGCATAGATACAAAAGGCAACTGTCAACCAGCTCCACAGGCGGCCCCGTCCAGGAAACACACAGCCAGGCAGACGAGCTCCGAGCCAGCTGCCATGTCAGAGGATGAAGAGAGCAGTGGTGTCAAAAATACCCACATTTGTTACTTTTTCATTTTCATAAGAACTCTGCAACTCTGGCTGCAGCATTTTGGATCAGCTGAAGGCTTTTAACTACAGTTTGTGGACTTCCTGATAGTAAAGAATTACAATAGTCCAGCCTTGAAGTAACAAATGCATGGACTAGTTTCTCAGCATCAGCCCTGGACAGGAGATTTCTTTATGTGTTTGTTATTTTGCTAGACTGTTTGACTGGGGGAAGTGAAACAGTTAAATAAGTAAACATTATTGTTATCCAATTGATATGGTCTGTCACTTTAAGATTTGCCAACCTGTGTATAGTTTGTGTTAGGTAGAGCTTGCATGGACAGCTGTGTTTTTTCTTCACCTTTTATTCTACATCTGCCAGGGATGGCATGATTTTTATTCTGAGCTTTTGTCACCTGATAGACTGACAGTAGAGGAGCTGAAATTTTTTTTTAACATTTTTCTTTCCATCCTTTTTTTTTGTTTCCCTCCTTCACCTACATTCCAAGGAGAAGCCTGAGGTACCCTATTACCACCAACTGTTGTGGACCAAGGGACAGGGGTAAGCAGTTTCAACATCAGGCCTGGGTTGGTTTAATAATTTGCCAGCTTTATTTGATCTGACATGTATATGATGGGCCTACCATATACAAGAAATCCATTTTGGAAGACTGTAGAATAAAAACGTACCCAGACAGACGGTCAAACTAGAGAGAACCTAGTGTTCTTGATCAGGTTAGAAATATTGGTGAAGCGCTACATAAATGGAGGCACTGGGATTTAATAAGTAAAAATTAAATATAAATAACATCTAAACTTAAAGGAGCCCTAAAATTTGATTGGTTAGATTTTTTATTATTTCAGTGAATCTGACCCACTATACTGTTTGAGTTAAACTAAATCTGCAGTAGCTGCACCCTATGGAATGGAAATGTCCATTTCACTGCTGCTCATTTACTGTATGGCTCTACAAACCAAATTCCATTTTGTATACACATCTTGAATACAAAATGACAATAGATGTCTAAGTACAATAATAAATAAATAAATAAATAAATAAATAAATAAATAAATACATTTGGTAAGGGAAGGGATCAACCTGAAACTTCAGATTGTCTCTGTTTGAAAACTTGTGCAAAGCGGAGGGTCAAGACATTTCCCATGCACTTTAAGTGAAACAGGTCCCCATAGACATTTATGATTAAATATACATATTTCTGTTTCATTTTGGAAAGTTAGGCAAATATAATGAATTAAAACAGAGTGGCTTTGATTATTTCAACTTAAGGGTGGGCTTTGCATATTTTATTACGTAGTGATTCAGAATTACTAAGAAAAAACTTAACTAATATTACTGACAATTCATTTTTAGTTTCAAATGATCATCTGGATGATCAATAAAACAGAAGCTTAGACTTAGACAAACTTTATTGTCATCTTGCAAACACAAAGTGCATATAAAATTAAATTTGGAAGCATACAGCTTTGAACATTGAATGAGCAGCTTATAACAGTGAAATCAACATTACCATTTATAAGGTGCAACAGTGCTCAAGAATGTAGACAGTGTAGGAGAAAAGGAAAACCAGTTTAAAAGTCATGGTGCTAAATGCATTGATATAGTAATGTTCAGTACAGTGAAAAGTAAAAAAAAATAAATATGGTTCAAAATACAGTAGAACATTTAGTTGAGTTCTATTTAAAGAGATTATGAAAAAATCTTCCATGTTGGTAGTGCAAATATGATTTTAAGTGTGATGCAGAGACTTGATTCGAATTTCAACAGTTCAGGAGTCTTATGGCAGCGGGGAAGAAGCTGTTGCAGAAGCTGTAGTTGAATGCTGTAAAGCCTCTATTAATTCAAGTATATCTGACTGGATAGAATCAGTTCAGCTATTCATGTATGTGGAAATGAAACAATGGTAAACAATTAAATTTATCACCAGCAGAATATTGGCTCCAGTCAGAGGAGGAAAGGAGGAGTCAGGAATTCTTTTGATGATTATGGAAGAAGCTAACTGGCCGACACCATTTATTTTCATCTGTGGAGAGCAATATAGCATAATACACTATGTAATCTGTTGATGATCCTTGGATATGTGTTTGTGATTAAATACAACTGTAAATTAAAAATAATCTTCCCATTTGGTGAGCAGGACATAAGGAGTGCTGAATACATTTGTCTTTCGAGCTCTTCTACAGGTTCAGGGTCATATTCCAACCAAAAATAACACTTCCCTTTTTTTTCGTTTTTTTTTCCCCGACTTTCTTCAGTGGAGTAATAAACAAACAACATATTATGTTTCAAAGCATACATTTTGGAGACCTTGTTTAACATTCTGTTCAATAAACGCTTTATTTTTCTGTACACTGGTTAGTTTTGCTCAGCACAGCAAGTTTTTGGGTGCATAAATATGTTTGGGAGCCACTGAGTTACAGTATCTAAAAATAAACACAAACTTTTTAAAAACGGTCATCAGCTGGTAAATAATCATATTTAGCTGTTAGAAATAAATGGTGATAATATCAACAAAAAAGTGGTTTGCACATATCAAATAATCTGAAGTATCAATACATGTTGGAGAGAACATGTTAGTTTTAATTATGCTAATTTAGAACTTGAATGTTTTGCATCAGCCTCTTTTTAGTGTTATACATGCAGTTCTCCATCTGTCCTCTAGAGGTCGCAGGCTCCGGAGGATTATGTTATTGGAATTGAAAAAATGACAGGTTGATTGTAGTGTCTTTTGGTTCTTGAATTTTCCTCCAAGTTTCATGGGCATTTATGGTCTTTGCTTTTAGAAGTTGAGCTTCCTGTTTCATCAACTCTCCGTTAGGCTTCATCACTGTCCTTAATGCAGCAACACAAGGAAGTTAATAGTTTGTCTATGAACCATTTCTTCAAAAATATGTAAAGAAATATGTCTGCCAGAGGGCTAATCTGAATTAGAATGTAAGAATAATTAAAAGCATTTTTGTATCGCCCATACCATATATTAATTTCTGAATGAAGTATTATTGAAAGAACTAAAGCTACGGGCAAAAACATCACAATATAAATCAAAACCACCACAACCAAAACTGCAACAATGCGTCTCTTTTCAGCAGCTGGTACGGCCTGAGCTGTAGACAGAGCTCTGAAGGTCCCAACAATGAAGAATATCATGAAAGGGAGGGGGAGGAGCACAGTGGATATAATATTAAAAGCAATAACAAAGCCCATTAATATAGAAAGTATCCAGGTGACGATAGAGACTGAAACAAAGACCTTAGTTGTTTTGTTGAATCTGTACCACAGCGGGTGGGCGATCATCACATACCTGTCACACAAAAACACAAATGATTAAATCTGTCACATTAAATAATGTCTTATAAAATACCATAACCTATTGTTTTAAATAAACTATACAGAAAATTACCTTTCCAGGGCAATGAGAGTCATGAAGAAAACACTGGCTATAACAAAACCAAAGTAAGTATAAATAAAGGCGATCACGTCTGTCATACGGTGCATGCCATATGCAAGTTTTACAACCTTGCATGTGACCTGGAGGATGTCTGAGATTAGAAGGTTGATGATGAAAACTGGAACAGCACCTTCACTTCGTATCTGAAAAACAAATTCAATCCAAGGTAATGTGACCACATGTTAGAGACTGATTTTGAACTCGACTGCTGGAGGTGGGTGTTAGGATAATTGTTAATAATGATGTGTGAGTCTGTTCTGTACGTGGCAAATATGTGGAAATGGAATAAGAGCTGCATTATATTTTGATAAGGCTGGATCATGGATGTCTCCTCATCTGCAAACATGTATGATGTAATGATGTGATGATGTGGCAGACTGGAGATGTATAAAATACTTCTGGAACTGAATCATGACCACTTCAATGAGATGTGAGCCCGGTTGGTAAGCACTACCTTCTGTAAATCCAAAAAACTTCTCTGATCTGAGTAAGATTATAATTTCTATCAGAATCATGTCTCCTGGTACATGTCTCCATCTCTTGATACAACATATACTTTATGATGGGTTATTTAGATATTTAAAGAGTTTGTCCTGAGTGATCTCTTTTCAGGAAAGAGAAAGCTTTAAGGTGTAAACACAGAGCTTTCCATAACATGAGCAACGGCCCACCCTATAAGTGAGAGATGATAATAGATGGATGATAGTATTTGGGCGGGAATTCATTTATTTTTGCATTCTGTATAGACCATCTTCCTCACTCCTGTTCATTTACCAATCTATCAGTTTTCATATTTTTCCTTTTTTTTAATGTTCTATTTTTCTTAGACACTTTAAGAAACTTGTGGTATCCTGTGCAATTAGGACAGCATAAGGAGGGGAGCCTAGAGAAGCTAAATTGATGAGATAACAGGCAGCTTCTTAGCTAATAATCCAGCAGCAGTTTTTAAGAAACTCCAAAACATCAACATCTTTCTTAAATACTGAACCAGACCCCAAACCTCCACCTTAATACACACCTGGGCATAGAGACTGTAGATGGCCAGCAGGGACATGGGGAAAAAGATGCCGATGACAATCTTTGATAATAAATCTCCTCTGCCATTGTTATCAAGCCAGCAGAACAGGTCTGTGTTGCTACCCTCAGGGTCATCACCATAATCATTTGTGTCATAGACAGGGTAGCTGATGTTGCTGCTGTGATTATAACTTGAATCCAAAGCAGTTGTGTGGTTTTCCATCTTAAAAGCGGAGCATGCTTGAGAGATTTAGTAATAAGAAAACAGAGATTTCAGTCATTAAAAGGTAAAACAGACCGTATAGCTTTACTCATGCAAACATATGTTAAAACAGTGTAGCATGATTTTTTTTTCTCATTTTCATTATTACACTGTTAGTTATTTCATATACTTTTGTAATAATAAGAATCATTAATCCTATAAACATCTGTGTCCTCTTGCTCTTATAAAAACTGATGAATGCTATTTAGGTGTTTTATGTGTGGATTGCAAAGCCATGAGGTTCAGGCTGCTGCATTTAAGTGTTCTATACATTTCTATTTTCTATTTTGACTTTAAATTATATTATTTTTTAAATTATTATTACTTATTGATTATTTATTTATTTATTATTTTTATTATTTATTGATTGGGTTCCTTGCGGGACTGCAGTCAGACCCTAGTCAGTGTGGGCGTGACTTAAGATGTTATCAGAGATAATTTCCTTCAAATATGTCCAATACAAATAGCAAGGTTTTATCTTTCTGATAGATTAACTATCAGTTTTATTGAAACAAATGACATTTACAGCCATTAACACTGAGGCATTAAGTTAAAAGATTTCTAAATCAAACATTTTTCATATAATCAATCAGAATGTCACTCAAATGTCTTATTTTGTCCTACATCCACAGAAAGTGATGAAAATATTTACCTTAGACAGCCTTTAGATCAGATGTGTTTCCTCCACCTGAGTGAAAGTGGTTGTCCTCTGCAATCACTCAGTCATCAGCGTATATAGTTACTGACTACAGGCTGCTGATAGACACGCCTACCTCAGCTGTTCCTGAGAAACCAGCATCTGTAAACATGTTAAACCCAGAAGGTGTAGGAGGTTGCTTGAATACACACTTTAAATACATCAATAATAGCTTCACAGTGATAGAGCCTGAATGCAAATTCCTGGTAAATGTATAAAGGTCAGCTAAGAATATTTTCCAATGGAACCACTATTACAACTTTACCGTGTCTAATTTATCGTTGATTAAATAGAGGAACTCAATCAGTCACCTCTGTTTGGCAACCAACAAAGCCTCAAATGGTTTAGAGGCCAATCTGCTGAGAGCAATTAGCATTTTGGAACAACTAAGTCAAAGGAGCCAAAGTGGTGCTAATTGTGTGTTTTCTTTTTTTTTTTTTACCTCATATAAAGTATTTGGGTCAAAGTGTTGATTCTTATTGGTAGATTCCTTCTAGATATAAAGGAGCCTTTGGTTAAAACATTTTCCCAGTATATCATCAGCCCTGTCCTCAGAAACCCCGAATACCACTTTTCAAACCTCAAACTCATGCATAGATACAGTGGATGTCAAAAAGAGATAACAATTTATGTGCCTCTATGTGAAGCATTTTGGCACAGGGTGAGTGCATGTTTTGATCTTTCCTCTTTTCCAACTGAAGCCAGAAATGTAAGAATGCAATCTTTTCAAGAAGGTCAATAAGAAAGACTGCTCTATACATTACTATCCACCATGCCAGAGTATTAATGCCATACAGGTATGCATATATAGATATGTATCCCATTGAGGCCACATAGCCAAGTATATTATATATTATTAAATATTCTGATCGCTGCTGTTCAGGCAGGCAAGTTTTGTGTAATGCCATAGAGCCTTATGAAAGGCTTTAGTGTGAAACAGAAATGGAAAAATTAGAAGTCATTTGCATGTTTTCTAGACAAAGAAATGTAAATGATGAGAAAGGAAAAGGATTTAAATGAAGTTGTAATATTTATAAACAAAGTGAATCTGCAGGTTGTCGACATTTACAGACTGGCTGATGAACAGGTGGAAAAAAACCCTTAAGAAGTTTTGAAAACACAATGCTTTTATCTTTGAAATTTCACATATAGATGTTCTAAGTAGGGAGAGACTGGTGACCTTTCCAGGGTCTTTTATAAGTACTGCTTTGTTATTTATATATAAATATATTTCTATATAAACAAATACTTAGACCGGGATGACAGCTCATAAACAACATAAACACATACATAATTACTTTGACAAAGCTCTCCTGTTTCTAGCTGTAAAGTTTGCATCCCATCAATAAACAAATGGCCTCTTCATTTATCCAGGGTGGTTGGTTGGCCCGGGTGGTGATGTAGTGGTGATAGTTTTAGTGCTTCTATGTGACCAACTACTTTTCACTAACACAGGAAAAATATGTAAAATATAATAGAGACACAGGGGTGGGGATGGGTGCCTATCCTTGCTGTGACTACTTTGCTGGATTTAATCTGGATCTTTGTTGTCAATTTATATTATTTTTTAATGTAACAGTTTCTTGCATTTGTAGATGTTACATCTCAGTGAATCTGTCTGAATCTTTTTCAAGTTTAAGAATATTTTAAAATTTCTTCAACTTATTTTAACAAACTCAGTCTCAATGATGAACCCAGGTAGCCTTAACGGGTACACATTCAACCAAATATTCATGACATTAGGGCTGCAACAAAAGCTTATTTTGCAAATCGATTGATCTGTTGATTATTTTTTCGATTAATCCTTGGATAGTAAAAGTTTTTATTTAATTTTTTTTCAGTTAAAGTAGG
>JAGKQL010002247.1:12856-36062 GCA_018398635.1 Cyprinodon brontotheroides | reverse complement strand
TCATTATAATGAGATACTATCTCATTATAATGAGATAGTATCTCAATTAATCAGATAGTGTCTCATTATATTGAGTTACTATCTCATTATAATGAGATTTTTTTTTTTACAGAGTGGCGTAAACGGGCTTCCATAAATATTAAATGGTTTTATTGGAAGCCAGACTGAAGTTCGACAGAATATGAGAAACAGATGAGGGTACGCCGAGGTTATTTCTAGGTTCAGGAGGTGATGCTCTGTCGATGTGAACACGTCAGCCCAGCATAGTCCTTGGGTCAATGTGAAGACAAGTGGAAGACACATTTCTCTGTCAGCGCACAGACAGCCTGCACGGGTTAAGGCTTTTGTCGTGAAGTCCCAAGTCATTGAGTCAATAGCCAAGAAACATGACACAACCTCTAACAGTCACTAGGCATCAAACGGAACAGAGAATGGCATGCTTTCCATTTGACTGCACTATGGCCCCGGCGAGACCCCCTTTGCATTTTAGAAAAAGGAGAGCTCTCATGCCAAGCGCATAAAACCAATGCTGTGACTTGTACATGTCCATTGCTCCCCCAAAGCAGGGGCACACTATGACCCTCTGCTTAATCCATAACCTCAGCTATTATCTCCAGTAGCAGGTGTGGCGTGGTGGGGAGGCTACAGATTACTAGAGGGCTTGGAAGGGAGTAAATTAGATCATGGCAAAGCACAAGCACATTTTGATTGGGCTAATATCAGCAGCTGTCATCATCCATTAGTGCTTTTGGATGAAAGAAAAATATGTCTTTTTCTTGTGCCTAATAAAGATCTAACCCAATAAACACATTTTACAACAAGAAGGCAACAATGTACTCTTGCTGTGGATATGCCTCTTCCATAGCAGCTTTAACGCAGCAAACCTTAGGAGCAAGTCTATTTATCTCCATAAAACAACATAAATGCTGTGAGAAAATGAGTTGCAGAGGAACAAACGTTATAGATCAGATATTAAATCCAGAATCATGTTCCCTGCACCAGTAGGTGTTTCAACACATGCGGTGCAGAGGACAGTGAATCATTGGAAGACAGGGATATTTGAATCACTCTTTGCAGGTTGCTGTTACAGGGAACTCATCGATAAGCTTTTTCATTGGGGAAAAAAGAACCCAGAAAAAGCCATAAAGAGTTCTTACCATGGTGAGGCCCTAGTGGTATCACTCCACCTCTCCTCCATCTTGCATGCTGGCATGATTACCATTCTGCCTCACTCAGAAAATCAGACCAAATGCAGCCCAGACAGATGTTGTTCTCTTTACTGTTGCAGTCCCAACTATCGTCATCACTGCTGAATTAACAGACTTTAGTTTCTAACAATAACAGATCAAGGTAAACCTGACTATACCGTTTGAGACCAACACCCCAAACACTGACAGGGGTTAGAACTTCCATAAGACTTGTATGGTTAGGGACAAGAAGGTTATAAAGGACCATGGGCTAAATGTCTGCTACTACTGAGGAGGCCCAACCGTGGATGTAATCTACGAACAACGCACAGATAGATGATAGTGAGCCTATTGAAACATTGCACTGGCTAAGATCTCTCTCTGATTATTGTGGCTGTATGATTGACTACCCTCCTGTTGTGTGTTCTTTCTTTATCTAAGATTGTTACCAGGGGCTGTTTTTCAGTTTCAAGTTCATCCAGGTTTTTCCTTGTTTTCTAGCTTTATTGGTGTGTTCTAGATTCATTTAAGTTTCTTAGGTTTTTCTTTGTCTGTCCTCTGTTGCCTCCTTGTGTTTTCTTTTCCCTTGGCTTCCTCATCAGCTCTAGTCACACCTGCTCCTTATCAGCTAATTAGTCTTACCTTTGTTCAGTCAGCCATAAATACACTCCCTCTGCAGTCCCTCCTGGCTGGTTCCTCATCTAATGCTACGTTCACACCGGACGCAGCAAGAGCAGCAAAATCGCGTCTGCTGTTTCATTTTTGCTGCTTCTACCAGTTAGTTCTGACGCGCGGCTGAAGCAGCTTTGCTGCTTTGGCTGCACGGTGCAAAAGTGGGTCTGATGAGCGTTGGGCGGAGCTTCACTATCCTTTCTTTGCCTTGCAGCAGTGGGAATAAAGTAGTTTTAATATGTTTTTTAAGTGAGAAAGTCCACCTGAAAACTTAATCATTGCAGTCAGTTGATCCAGATTATCAACCTGTCTTCTAATATTATTTCTGTCTGAGCTGCTCAGACCCCCACATACAGCGGTGCGCTGTCAGTAGGAATCCCTTCAACAGCAGCCTCTGGCCGGGTCGCCTCCTTGCGGTTCACCGCGGCAGCTGGTAGGTGTTTTTCATCTAAATAATCCAAACTGCAGGCACTAGGATAATAAAAGCGAACATATTCTGGGCGGCAGATTTCTGCATTTTAAGATAATTTATCTCCAATAAACTGTTTAAGAGGAGTGATCACAGCTCTGTATCATCAGATGTGTCTGTCTCTCTGCCAGCTCCCAGATCAGCTTCTCTGATTGGTTGACGCAGCGTGTCGAGCCGCAAAAGTTAAATTTTTCCATCTCGAGCAGCAGCGCCGCTTTCGCGGCGCCAGATGCTTAAATGCTCCCACGGCGCTGCTTCAGTTGCTCAGGCACGCCGCATTGGGCGCCTGCTGCTGCTCAAAACGCTGCAGGACCTTTTTGTTGGCGCCTTTGATGTGCTGCCAACCATTGACTTTGCATGTAAACTCACTGCTTCTGCGGCGCCTGCTGCGTCCGGTGTGAACAGTAGCATTACTTTTTCACCTTGGCTCCTTGACGGTTTCCCCTGATGTGTCTCCATGGTTCTGGTTTGTGTTTTATTTTTATGTTGGATTTTTGGATACCTGTTTTGTTTAACATTTTTCTGTCACGATTTGTTTGGAGGTTTTTGAGAGACCCAAATGCAGAGGCTGACAGGCTGGGTGAGTTCTTTAAATGTTTAATGAAATATCAGCAGCAAAAACAGGAATCCAAAACAATCCAACTTTAAAATGTTAAACAAAAACAGGTATCCAAAAATCCAACATAAAAAATAAAACACAAACCAGAACCATGGGAGACATCAGGGGAACCATCAAGGAGCCAGGGTGAAAAAGTAAGATGAGGAACCAGCCAGGAGGGACTGCAGAGGGAGTGTATTTATGGCTGACTGAACAAAGGTAGGACTAATGAGCTGATAAGGAGCAGGTGTGACTAGAGCTGATGAGGAAGCCAAGGAAAAAAAAACAAAGGGAGCAACAGAGGACAGACAAAGAAAAAAACTAAGAAACTTAAATGAATCCAGAAACACCAATAAAAGCTAGAAAACAAGAAAAAAAAAACCTGGATGAACTTGAAACTGAAAACTAGAGAAAAAAACCAACAGAACCAAGATTGTTTACAAAATACTATTAGAACCAATAAACCTTTCCTGCTCCCAGTTCAATGTTTTAGAGACACCATATACCTAGCCAGTTATAATATAATACTGTCAGATTATGTGTTTTGGATCTTAGAAATTTGTTTTAAACACCATTTACCACTAATGTAGCTTATTTAGGCTTTAATTCTGTCATTGTGTCTCATGTTATAATCCCTGCGAGGCCACAGATGCCTGTTTTAAGGTCTTGGCCACTATTAAAGATCTTGATCTTGAAACTGGCAGCACAGGTGTTTTAAAGTCCACTCTACCAAGTGGTCATGGTCTGTTAGCAGCAAACATGTTTGCTCAGATACAGACGGGGTTGACATATGTCAGAGTAATAAATCCAGCCAGAGCTGACATCCAAGTGCCCTCTGACACCAGGCTAGGTGTTTTTCATGCCCTTGGGGAAGATCATGATAGATGACTATTATCTAGTGGATACTACTGTAGTAGCAACAAAAACATTCCTCCTCCTACAGCATGCTTATCTTCACCCCTCAGGACTCTAAGATGACCAAAGTGGACAGTTTGAAGGACTATTAGTAACCTACAATGATGTCTTCAGTGTTAGCGAGTAAGACCATGGACACACTGATGCGTTCAGACCTATTATCCAGACAAGTCCTGCTCCTTTGCTACCTGCTAGTTCAGTACAATGGAGGTATCTATGGATACCCAGTTAGGCTGAACTGGCCCAGCAACTGGAACCAACTGTCTAGGAAATAGGATTTAACACTGCAAAAAATTATCAAGAAAAAGTTAAATTTTCTTAAAAACAAGTGTATTTATTTTTATTTGAGTAGGTAAATAAATGATCTTGAGTATTTTCAATCCTAAAATAAGATAATTAATATATGAACTTGAAACAAGAAAATGCAATTGTTTTTTTATTTCACATGTAAATTGTCTTGTTCCATTGGAAAAGTGTCTGAAAATAAATAAATGCACTTAGTTTAAGAAAAAAAATTACTTATGTAGATAAAAAAAATTTGCAGTGAACAAAATGGCCAATTATGGCTAAGGATTATACCAGTTCGAATTGAATCTATGGGTTTAACAAATGAATCCTCACACTGGAAAAACGATTTAGAAAAAGTAAAATTTCTTAAATTAAGTGTATTTACCCCTAATTTGAGTAGGTAAATGAGGTAGTTTGCCAATGGGATGAGTATTTTTACTCTTAAAATAGGATAATTAGATAATATGCACTTGGAAATAAGACAATGCAATTGTGTTTTATTTTAAGTGTAAATTGTCTTGTTCCATTGCCAAAATGTTTCTCTTACCTCCTCAATCCAAGAACAAATGCAGCTATTTTAAGAAAAGAAATGACTTATCTAGATTTTGTTTTTTCCAGTGCAGCAGCCTTCACTCGACTTTGTGTGCGATAAATGTACACTTTGAACCTTAATTTATCTTGATACACTTTATATACCTGGATATGCTGTATATATATTGTATATATGTATATATATATATATGTATATATATTGCTTATTCTTAATGCAATCCTTTTTCCTCCTTGTTTGCACCTTTGTGTAACTTCTATGCCAATATGTGACGAGTGAATTTCTCCGTATTGTGAGATCACTAAAGCTCATCTAATCTAATTTCTAATTATTGATTCACAAGTGACAGACAAGTGACGTTGATTCTATGTGTTTCATGCTATGTATTTCAGCTATATGACATTTTAAAAACAGGTTAAAAGGACTCACTATAACCTTGGCAGCAAGGTGAAAAAGAGATTCTCTCAGCGTTTATGCATTTACACACCAGAATTCGTTTTGTCTCACCCCTTTTAAGGGTTTGAGACTGACCCAAAACACGTCACATAAATCATGTTTCAGTACATTGTTAAAGGTCCACAGCCAAATCAGCGTGGCAGTGCAGAAGTAGGTATGTGTAGCTGTTGCTTTTTTCCCCAAAATGTTATCTTTCAAAGAGGAACAGCCTCAATATAAACGCTAATTTGTTGTGGCTTCTCATGGTGTCTTTTCGTAGGATTTGGCTAAAACCAAACTGTCAGGGCTCTGTCTCTGTGTGCTTGTTTCGTTTTGTCTCCTTTCCACCAACAGGAGGCCTGGTTCGGTTAAGCCTCCTCACACACCTGCTGACGGTTACCTCATTAACAGAGCTCTTAAGCTGCTGATTTCCACTACCTCGACGCCAGAGTGTTTGCCAGTTTTGGTACTCTAGCCAAGCTGAGTTTTTCACTGTGTAAGATTGAGTTCTTGTCTCCCCAGAGTTTTAACCTTTTTTTTTTGTCTTTGCCTCTCGGCAGGAAGTCATCCTGCAAACTGGACTTTTTCGGACCTCCACTCCCAGGAGGAATCAACTGAGTCCAAACTGAGTCAAGGATTCAAACAGGAGGTTTGAATCAGTCTCTCTTTGAGGACGTTGAAATTACTCTCTGGAGCAAAGAATCATCTTCACCACGACCCGTTCAAGTACAGCAGGAAATCTGAGTGGCAATCAGCGTCTCCGTTCACCTACACCGTCCAAGTTCTGGGTAAACCCTCTTCCGCCCGAATCAGACATACACTGGAAAACCAACACACAGATTGGAGTCAAAAGGATCCTTCACTTCTCTGGAAACGTGAGTCAACAATCAAGATCAACGAATCAAAAATTCCCACTGAGCCTGAACTAACAGTCTGTTCTCCCTCGCCTTCCAGTTCAAGGAGCAGGAGTTCAGGGAAACTCTGCAACTTCAGCTTAACATCTTCAATAATAAAATCCCTCTCGTCTCTCTGTTTGGTTTTTTCACTGCATGTGGGTCCCAGCCTTAGATAAAATGATGAAACAAACTTAGTAGGTGGGCAATTAGATCCAATCAGCTGAAAAGTTCTGTTTAATGTCTTTTTTCCGAACAGATTCTAATCGAAGCAGTCCCAGATTTATATCGATAGAACTAAACCTGAATGCTACAAATATCAAAAATAGCTTGCCAGGTGAGTCTGTCAAACCCCAAAGAATTACAAACAGATTTGGGAAATTAGTCTAGCTTTTTAAAAAGTCAAGAGTAGCAAACAAGCTTAGCAGCACTGGCTTCGCATAATGGCGGCCGCTAGCCAAACAGTGCATGAGTTACGCTTTTGGAGCCTACGCGGAATGAATAACATCATGGCGGCAGGTGCGAAAAAATGTGTGATTGACAAACAAGTAGCCATCCACTTTACCGACAATAGGCAAAAGTAAATTGGCTGGATTTTTTGTTAAGTTCCATGTCTTATGAAATTAGAAGGATTTGAGCATCGATTCCATTTAAATGCATGTTGAGTTGAAAAATATGATGCTGTGAGCAATGAATAAATGAGCCACAGAAGTCCTCAAAACTGAAAACAAAAATAGCATATTTAATATATTTACAATAAACATACAATCATAGTTTCATCTTGAAGAAATACAGAAAACTTAAAGCCTTTAGATAAAACTCATAGAATTTAATGAAAGAAAATAACATCTTGAGAAGCAAAAAGGGCACATTTAAAAGTCTAAGAGTGCCTTTTGAAATAAAGGTTATATTCACTTCATTTTCAGTGTCCTTTTCCTTCATAAAGGTCCCCAGCAAAAGGCTGAAATTCACACAATGAATACTGCCTAAGATATAAGCTTATATATATCAGTCTAACCCTCACTAACACCCGTTAGCATAAGGTTTTACTTAAAGGCAACATGCTAAGGCTCAAAATCAAAGGATAATATGTGAAGAGTTTTCAAATAACCAGAACTGATCCAGTTTTTACTATGCCCCATTTACAAAACATTTATTATCTATTTTGAAAATTTTTTTTGTTAAATACTTCAGATAAAAATCCTTTTGCACAGGGTGTTATGTTTTGGCAGTCAACTCTTCATAGGTCAATAATCCATTTTCTAATGTCTCCCCTATTAAAGTTTGGAATCACAAAGCAAGGCCATCGACAGTGAATAATGAGAACATTTTATAAAAGAAAACATATTCTCAAGTTAGTTTTTTCATTGCAAGGCAAAACATTTCAAGCACATGTAGGTGCCAAAAACAAAACAATCAAAAAATTGAAACCTGTTTGCCACAGGTAAAAACAAGGTCAAGCAGGTATTGCCTCAATGGGCACACCTAAAATACGCAGTCTCATATTTTTATTTTATTTTATTTTGCTGTTTTGCAAATGTTGTAGTGCACAGGTTGATATGATGCAACTGGCTCTCGTACAAAAGTCCTTGAGAGGAGCCTAACATGAGGGCGTAGTTGCAGGGATGCAATCTGTGAAGTAACTGTTGTTAACTGTTTCTCTTCTCTCAGTAAAAATAATTGTACAATGTCAAGATTTTGCTCATTAGAGGCTCGTAGTACAAGCAAAGTGTTGTTTTCTTATGGACCAAAGCAACACAAACGTGTCAACTTTGCCACAGATGGAAAGACATCAATCTATATTAGACGAGACCTTCACTAGTAGAAAAGTCCTACATATGAACAGTGACTATATCTTAAATATTACTGTTCACTAGATCAATATACAACAGTTTATAATCTTTTGGGAACATTTATGTATGATACGGGTAAAAGAAACTGATCACAGAGAGGCTACAGAACGCTGAAGGAACTGCTTCCTACTGCAGCTCATTAAGACTATGTTCTTCTCAGGACGTTACACAACACTTCTATGGTGTCACGCTTGGCACTTTTATGAACAGAATAGTTAACACAATGATAAACTGGATAATACAGATGAGACAGCGCCACCTGTAGGAGGTTGTTGCTGCTAAGAAACTCTAAATATTAGACCCCTCTTTTAGCGGCCTGAACGTCTAGCTTTAGTCTGTGTTACCACCTAAAATGATCTAGCCTGATTTTGAGGCAATATCTACAGAAGAGGATAAGGGCCACTGGAGAAAAAAAAAAAAAAAAGTTAACTGATTTTTTTTTTTTTTTTATTTCAAGCGCCTGTAATGAAAACAGTCAGAATTCTGATTTTAATTTCAAAATTCTGACTTTAATCTTAGAATTTTGACTTTTTTCTCAGAATTCTGACTTCAATCTCAGAATTCTGACTTTTTTCTCTGAATTCTGACTTCAATCTCAGAATTCTGACTTTTTTCTCTGAATTCTGACTTTAATCTCAGAATTCTGTCTTTAATCTCTGAATTCTGACTTTTTTTCTCTGAATTCTGACTTTAATCTCAGAATTCTGACTTTAATCTCTGAATTCTGACTTTTTTTCTCTGAATTCTGACTTTAATCTCAGAATTCTGACTCTAATCTAAGAATTTGACTCTAATCTAAGAATTCTGACTTTAATCTCAGAATTCTGACTGAATTTTGACAATAAAAATTTCAGAATTCTGAGATCAAAGTCTGAATTCTGACTTTTTTTCTCTGAATTCTGACTTTAATCTCAGAATTCTGACTTTAATCTCAGAATTCTGACTTTTTTTCTCTGAATTCTGACTTTTTTTCTCAGAATTCTGACTTCAATCTCAGAATTCTGACTTTAATCTCTGAATTCTGACCTTTTTTCTCTGAATTCTGACTCTAATCTAAGAATTTGACTCTAATCTAAGAATTCTGACTTTAATCTCAGAATTCTGACTGAATTCTGACAATAAAAAATTCAGAATTCTGAGATTAAAGTCAGAATTGTGAGAAAAAAGTCAGAATTCTGAGGTTAAAGCCAGAAAGCCTATATTAAAATTAAATAAAATTTAAAAATCAGTTAACTTTTTTTTTTTTGTTCAGTGGCCCTAATCCTCTTCTGCAAATATCTGATCAAAAATAAGCCATCTATTTTTTAAGGATTTAGATCTGTCGTTTTTTAAACATATTATACCTGCACTTTAAAGCAAAAATCACATTTTTAAGTTTAGAAAGAGTAATGTTCACCATAGAGCTATATAATAAAACTATCCCACATCACTTTCACTTCATATAATAATCTGTTTTTGATGCTACAGAAGCACCAATATACTATGTAAATCATCTGCTATCTAAATATTTTTAATAAAAGGAGATATAAATGACTTTTTTTGTAAGTAGTGTGCTTTCAAAATAACCAGCAAAAATAGATCTAAAAACAAAAGATGAGGCAAAACCCTCCATAAAACAGATCATGAAAGTATAAATGTATTAAAAGAAAAACAAAGTGCGCTTTTACAAGATCAGAGGAGGATAGTTTATGCTCTTTGGAATTGCACTTATATGTATTTTAAAACTTTATTCTAAATAGAAAACTAAGCAGCAATTAATAAATTTAGGGTGGAAGTAGGAGTCAGAGTACCTGGCCTAAATTTTATTATATGTTCAATCTCAGTCTCAAAAACAAATCATATTGCAAAAAATGAGTTTTAAAGAAAGTGAAATATGCAGCTGAGCTACATACAGTACGTAGTGATACGGTGAGTTATGTCACGGCCTTTAGTCAACATAGAAAACAAAAAAAAAACTTTTTAAAATCTTGTCAGTAAATACTTGTAAACACATTTTATATTTAAAAAGAGCCGAACTAGCTACTTCATGTCATTTCCAAATATTCAGGCAAGCTAAACTTGCTAATTGTTTTTCTTCTAGCATGATACCACCTAATGCTACGTCAGTCCGAGTCTCAAACCAGGAGAGTATTTCATTTTAAATCCCTATCCATTTAAGATCATTTATAACAGAATTTGGGGAAATAAAGTATTTTTGATGGAAAACATACGTATCACAGAGTAAGCTGAAAAGTTATCACTGTCCAATGTTAGCGCTATTTACCGGTGCGTTTCAAAAATAAACGTAAAAATCTTTAGAATAAGCGAATCTTTTATTGCATGAAACATCCAATACCAGATTGTTAAGCACTAAGCATTAAGGTCAGCTATGCTGCTTATCCATGCAGGCTGCAGTGTTATTAGTAATCGATTATTTCCATCCCTCTGACATGTAACCATAAAGCTACAGAGGTTATCCTGAGCTATCTCTATAGTTATGCTGCTATAGGCTTAGACTGCTGGAGGACATAGGGACCCCTTTTTCATCATTCTGCATCATTCTATCTCTATTGTCCCACTCTGCAGAATCTGTTAGTTCAATCTCTAACGTTCTGCTCTCTCTGACTCCATCCTGGAGAGAAATATCAGCTGTGCTGCTGCCATCAACACCTTTGGAGATCAGACTGTTTTCCAGTGTAGTCCTGTTTCTCTGACTGTGACTAACTGGATGTGCTCTCTTCATCCTCTTAGCTCGTCTGCCTGGCTGTGTGTTTCCTAGACGGGGCTGCCTTTTAAAGCTGCTTTTTCTATCTCTGCTTCTGTCTCCTTGAACCCCAGTCGGCCTCGGCAGATGGCCGCTCACACTGAGCCTGGTTCTGCTGGAGGTTTCTTCCTGTTAAAAGGGAGTTTTTCCTCTCCACTGTCGCTACAAGCATGCTTAGTGTGAGGGATTGCTGGAGAGTCATGAGTCGATACAATCAACTGGTTTTCCTTAGATAGAAAACTTTGAATCAATCTGACTGGATGATCTAGTGAACTGTAAAGTGCCTTGAGATGACATGCGTTGTGAATTGGAGCTATAGAAATAAAAAATTTTAACCACTGCAAAAGCAGAATGTTAAAGGAGATAAACAAGTATGCACAGCTTGTATTTAGATCCCTAGATGCCATTTGCATATTTGGGAATTTTCTGTCCTACTATCACAATCATAAACATGATATTCTCTTTACTTTACTTGCATTCTGAAGGAACTGTGTTAGTAATCTAAGACCAATAATAATGTCAGCCCCAAACACTCCATGTGGTTACAGTACCAAACTATGGGTTTATATTTGAAGCATCATCTTATCCCCACTGTTGATCATATTAGAGGAAATTGCTTTTTAGACATCATAAATGGAACATATGTAAGACAACCATTTAGATTAGTTTTAGTCACAAAAGAAATAACATTGAAAAAACTACCAACTTCAAGCACTTCAGTGTGAGTGATTATGTGAGAAAAAAAGGCAACATTGCAATGCATTCTGCATTATGTAGCTCTAAGACAGTCCAAAACACAACTTTTAGAGGTTTTGTGTTGAATATGCTGCGTTTTCAGCCAAAGAGCTGACAGAAAACTGTGAAACTTGATGACTTTATACTGAATGTTTGTTCTCTCGTTTAAATGCATGCGTTACCAGCATGCGTTTGGACTGAATTACTGTACCTCTGGCTGGAGAATGCATACTGTATGCTAACAGCCATTTTCCTGCCGTTCAAAAGGACTCATCGCGTTGCTTTCGTGATCAACTTTAATCTTATTCTCATGATTGGAGCTCTGCACCTGAGCCCCCTTCAGCCGCCGTTGTTGATAAACTGAAGCGCATATCCTAAGGAAACATATTCATAATATATCTTAATTTATTTATATTCCTTTTTAATCCATGCATTACTGCTGAAGGGAGCATCCCCACCAGTAGGATTAACACTCAGCTAAACTACATGTCTTTGTCGGTTAAATTATATCATTGGTTCAGAAAAAATCATGTTTTTTTTTTTTTTTATACCACAAGAAAAGAGTTACATAAAATACATGAGTATGCAACATCCCTAATACTGAAAAGCATTCCTATTATTAGGTGAACATTTAAAGTTTTTCATTTAATCTTTTGTTACAATCTGTATCCTTTCAGTTGAAGAGGGAAACAATAGCTCTCTGTTTTGTTGTTTTATAAGCAGGACGGTTGATCTACACTGCAAAAACGTTCTAGAAATAAGTAAAATTTTCTCAAATTAAGTGTATTTACCCTTGATTTGAGTAGGTAAATGAGATAATTTGCCAATGGGATTAGTATTTTTAATCCTATAATAAGATAATTAGATAATATGCACTTGAAATAAGACAATGCAATTGTGTTTTCTTATTTTAAACCTAAATTGTCTTGTTCCATTGGCAATATGTCTCTTTTATCTCCTCAATTCAAGAACAAATGCACTTATTTTAAGAAAAAATTACTAATCTAGAATTGGATTTTTTCCAGTGTTGTCCTGATTTTACCACGGAATCATCGCAGGATGTGTTTCATGTTCATTATTGGTTGACATTCATATATTAGGCTTCTCAAAACAAATTAAAAAGTAAATTGGTTTGAATAGCTTCTCTTCCAAGAAATTTGAGAAATCCTTACAGACTATAAATAAAAAAAACCTGCATTATAACAAACAGCTTGAGGTGGGGTCACTTCGCTATTAAATGACTGATGTGGTGCTAAATAAAAAAATATGTTGTTTAAAAACACTGAAATATTCATCTCTTTTAAATAATTTTTTTACTTTTAAAACTTAAAGAATATATAAGTATATTAACCGTGTATTTTGATTTTTGGCTGCTTTTAATATGGACTCTTTTTTTTAATATAAGATCAATACTGTTTTATTTGTTTCTCATGTAGTTTAAACTTAACAACTATATATATATATATATATATATTTTTTTTTTCACCCCTAGTCTAATCTCACCTGAGAAACACTACTGGAAAAAATAACCCAATAAGTTATTACTCAGGTCTAACAGTAAACATGTCCCTAAAATAACTGTGCTGGTCAAGTTTTTCATGCAATCATCACTGACATAAAAGTCTGATTCATTCTGTTTTTTTTTTTGTGTGTGTTCCAGGGTGGAGCTATTTTATAACGTACAATATGATGAATTACAAAAACAAAGACTGGGTTCTTAAATTAATTTTTTAAGTGCAAACTGTGTTAAATCCATTTTGGGTCATATGTACTTGTACAATAATATGTAAAAGGCTCAATTATTTATATAAATGTATATATAATTATTAGGGATGCACGATATTGGGATTTTGGCCGATATCCGATATGCCGATATTTTAAAACTCATGTAGCCGATAACCGATATCGATACCGATGTTAAAGCTGGACAAAAATAAGTAGTCATTGAAAATAGCAGTTTTGTTATCCATTTCTGACACTTTGAAAAATAATATACTCAAATATATTTTCATATGCTGATATCAAATTGATTTCTAAAAACGCGGTATCGATCTATTTTACTTTCAAAATCTCTTGAAATTTCATCGTTCTGTTACAAACTCTTGTGATATTTTGCAAATTCTTGTGAGATTTTGTTAGTAAAATAGATCGATACCGCGTCAATATATCAACATATAAAAATATGGCAAAATTTCGTGAATTTTCGGGGGATTTCATAGCATAACGATGACATATAGCAATATTTCATTAGTAAAAGAGATTGATATGGTGTTTTTAAATGGCAATTTATCAGCATATGAAGATATTGGGATATTTTAATGTATCAATATTTTTTCCCTCGTCTTTAGAAGTTTTTAAGTCTGTAAAAAATAAGTTGTTGAGGAAGAAGAAGAAGTAGTATTATTTTTTATTTTTTAGACTTTAGAAACTCAGAAGCTGATCAAATATCGGGTTAAATATCGGTGGGGTGGCCGATGTCCGATATTCAGTTTTAAGGCCGATACCGATAGGGGGCCGATTATATCGTGCATCCCTAATAATTATTTATATAAACCCCACTTTCCTCGATAAGTTTAAGAGTGAACAAAGGCTTTATCAGTAGGTTTGTGGAAAATTTATGGTAGGATATTTACCAACTACTCTTATAAAAATAGCTGGAAACCATTTAAACTTGATAACTTTCTGTAGACTAAAGAAGAGTCTGTATATTTTCTTAAATGTTCTTGAAGTCAGAACTGTTTCAAAAGGTTTGTGTCAGTCTTCATTATCCGTTTCAATGTGAGGTGGGGATCAGTTTTTGGACAGAAAGGAGATCCTGGACCTGCAACAAGCCAAGTTCCTTTTAGAAAAAAAATGTTTTATAGGTGAGGAAAAAAAAAAAAATAGAACAACCTATATTAAGCAATCTCTTTAAAGGTTTCAATGTAAAGATTCAGGATCTAGGAACAATGTTCCAACTGACAAGTATGTTGGTGGCAGCATCATGCTGTGGGTCTGTTTTGCAGCTGATGATACAGGTGCTTTTAAGAGCATTGCAAAATGAGAGCATCCAACTTTTTTCAACATGCCTACAAATAAACAGCTAGATGGTTTAAACGTGGACACAGTGAGGTGTTCCAACAGAACAACAAGGAAATCCTTCACACAGGCAAATCTGGATATGTTATAATCTTACATTAATTTGTTGGGAAAAAGGCTAAAATGCCCCAACACCTCTTTTGATAGAAAGAATGGTTAAATATACGGAAAAATTCTAGCTACATGAAAAATAAAACCATAGCAAGGATATTTAATCAAATAGTTGGTATAATTTTTTTTTATTAAAAGAAATACACACTAATTTCAAACTTGTGGACTCAGGGGTTGTTTCTGAAAATCAATTGGAAGAATTTCCTTATAACCCGGATGCTTATGGGCGACCTGGAGAGTCATAGAAAAGAAAAACAGCCATTTAAAAATCTACTGTAATTAAAATGCTATTTTAAAAGTTTTTCTGATTGCACATTTTTAATTTAATCATTAAAAAAGATTTTTTAATTGTAACCCATTATTAAACACTGACATTTTGAAAATGTAGTTTAAATTCCATTTTTAAACCACAATTTATAAATCTGATTATAAATAACTCTTTTAATCACACATTTAAAAAGGTAATTCCTTATTCCATTCTCATTTTTTCTTCTTCACCTTGAATGTTTAAGCTGTTTTTGTAGTTGCATTTTTTTTTAATCACCTTCTCTGTGCCCCGTCACAGTCCCTGCCCACAATAAGAACCCCTTAAAATCAGGAGTCTTCAACGTTTGCCAGACCAAGGACCCCCAAAGGCCTGATGGCAGGATGGGCGGGGACCCCCAAATTATATATATTGTATGAAATTGTGTTTATATCAAACTGGTCTATAGTCGCTCTATTTGGCCAGCCGAAGTAATCCCTCCTGGGATTGTTAAAGTGACCCTGCTTCCTGTGGTTGATGGGACGGAGGTGTTTGTGTGATGAAGCGGTTGCCCAGCGAGAAGGCTCCTGTGTGTTGAATGTGTGTGCATTGATGCACCATTTATCTGTTACACTACAGTCTGTTGAATTCATGTTAATGTGGATTTAAAGATATTTTAATTAGTGGAAAAAATTGCGGGGAGATTATAAAAAAGTCTAATCAACCAAAACTTTTCGCGACCCCCATGCAGTACCTCGTGGACCCCTCTAAGGGGTCGCACACTCCCATTAAGACCTCTGCCTTATGCTATGTTCACACGGACGCGGCAAGTGACAGAAAGCAGCCGGTTTACATGCAAAGTCAATGGTTGACCTTACGAGTCAAAGCGCAGCAAAATGTCGCAGTGTGTCTGAGCAGCTGAAGCAGCGGCGTCGTGACGGACGATTTAAGCATCCTGGCCAGCGCGCCAAAGCGGCGCTGCTGCTTTCGAGATGGAAAAATTTAACTTTTGCTGCTTTCGCGCGGCGTCAACCAATCAGAAAGAAGATCTGGGATCTGGCAGGGGAAGAGGAGACACATAAGCTGATGACACAGGCTGTGATCACTCCTCTCGGGAAACAGTTTATTGATGCCTAGAATTAGCAAAAGTAAAGAAATCTGCCGGCAGAATATGTTAAGTTTTTATTATCCTGGTGCCTGCAGTTTAAAGATTATTTAGATGAAAACACCTACCAGCCCGGCCCAGCGGTGAACCGTGAGGGAGAGACCCGGCCAGAAGGCTGCTGCTGTTGAATGGGATTCCTACTGAGGCGCTGCGCTGGTATGTGGGGGGTCTGAGCTGCTCCGACAAGAAAATAATACTGGAAGGCTAGGGATGGTAATCTGGATGAACTGCTGCACTGATTAAGTTTTCAGGTGGATTTTCTCAATTAAAACATATTAAAAACACTTTTATTCCCGCTGATCACAGCAAATATAGCTGCGAAGGCAAAGAAAGGATAGAGTCCCGCCCAACAAACTTCAGACCCACTTTTTACTCCGCCATGGCAGCCGTCCAGAACTAACTGGTACAAGCGGTAAATGAAGCAGCAGGCGCCATTTTTGCTGCTCTTGCTAGATCGGTGTGAGCGTAGCATTAAACTGATCCATGTTGCACCTCAGATTATAAGCAGCTTCACTCATTGGTCATTGTGTGTAAAACCAAGTATGGCAGTCTAACCAATAGGAGGCTGGTTACAACTCTTTATGTAAGAGGTATTATTTATAATCTGATTTATGAATTGTGGTTTTAAACCTCCATTTTAGTAATAGTTTAAAAATATATATTTTTCAAATTGCAGTATTAAAAAATTATGGATAAATAAAAATACCAATTCCTCTTTAGTAACTCAGTTTGAAAAAATGTACAATTAGAAAGCCCTTTTCAAACAGGGATTCTAATTGTATGATTGAAAATTAAATTAAATGGTTCCCATTCTATTTTGGTGACTCTCCTGGTCCTCCATAGCTGGCGGCTCCACCGCGCCTAATTTAAGGCTCTGAGTAATCGGTGATGAGTGGATGCAAACTAACCAGCGCTTTTGGTTTAACAAGCTCCTCTGTGGCTGGCTCTGTGTCTTCACTGCTTTCATAAGGCGAAAACTGAAAAACTCTACACAAATAAATTTGTTTTCTAAGTCAGTTTGCGACTATTTTTTCAGGAACTCCTGGTGTTGTTTTTTTTAACAGATCTAATGTTTTTGATGAACAATGCTCTACTTGTATACAACACAAAAGAGAGTCTGTACATCAGAGCAGATGAACATTAACAGCTCCTGCTAACCAAGATGGAAATCACTCCTATAAAACCGACTCCCATGTTGTCACTGGTCTCCTGGTCTTCTAGGTTGTATATAAATTTTGTCCTGTTACTTGGGTTCTGGGTAATCTCCTTTACCCAAATTGTCAGAAGTCACATTAGAAGCGAAAAAGTTCATTAGGGGTGAGGTAGCCCTCGTTGTTCTTGATGTACCTCCTGTAGTTGTTTTCAGGCACTGCCACGTGGTGGCGTACAGGAGGAACGCGGAGGACTTCAGCGCGATGGCGTGCTGGCGTACACGATGCCTGTAGGCCCGCGTTGTCGTAAAGCATGCAGGCGCCCTTCTCGCCACCAGACGGGCCTCCAGGACAGACAGGTGGAGTCGATCCCCATTCCGAAGATCAGAGGGGAGGATGAAGCCTGGAGGGAAAGTGGGAATGTGCAGAGACAGCGGGTCAAAGGCCAAGAAGAGCACAGGTTTGAGCTCAAGCTCCAGCTGTGCCTGAGCCGGCAGACTGATGCCGTTGTTAAGGAAGGTGAAAAACCATTCTGACATTTCAATGTCTACCCAGTTAAACTTCAGAGCAATCAAGGTGTAAAAGTGTAATATCTTACCGATCCAGCCTCAGGAGGGAGGAAAGAACTCTCCAAAAGCGTGGATTTAAGCTCTGGGTTTACAGTTCTATTGAGGAAAACAAGAACATGGTGATTAATGCACACATCTCAGCTTAGTCCAGTGATGCAGGACAAAAGAACTCTGCAGTGTAAAACTTGATGATTGTAACAATGTAGCTGGGAAAAGCATAAAAAGATGAACAAAACGTCACGAAAACAAATCCAAAAAGGTAACATTGCAGCAAAGTCAAATAATTTATTGTCTCAAGGTTTCCTTTAGTTTTCCTGTTTTGTTGTGTGAGAAGCCATGCTGGTCACATTTCCACGGTAATCATTGGAATGATGATAATGATTTCCACAGATTATTACAATCTGCTCATTTTTCAATTGAAGAATATCAGTGCTGATAAGAGACAACAGAAAACCTCTGAAGAGGTCGCAATCCTGTATGTACAGGTTTTATACCTGAGTGAAGTTAGCCCCCCACCTTCTTCAAATCAGACAAAATTAGTGTCAAACGTTTGTGCTCCCTTTGTGCAGCAAAAAATTTTTCGTTTTTGCTTCTTTGGTTTTGAAGATTTCAAGAAAGTAAAAGAAATATTTCTTTATATCTTTAAAAAGATAGCGGCACAAACGAAAATTTTGCTGCTGCACAAAGGTTTGACACCAATTTTGTCTATTTTAAAGGGGGGCTTAATTATTCTTTGACCTTTACATTTTTCATTAATATCTTCAAAGCCAAAGCAGCACAAACGACAGTTTTTGCTGCACAAGCGAGCAGGATTAATGAAAACCCATTTCGTTTGATTTGAAGAAGATTGGGGGCTGGTTGACCTTTGATGACCTTTAGAAATATTTTTCTTTATATCTTTAAAATAATACAAAAAACGAAAATTTTTGCTGCACAAAACGTTTGGCACTAACTTTTGTCCAACTTCACTCAGGTGTGATTATACACGCCTATTAGTAGTTTAACAACATCATGTAAAACTTCTACAAATTAAACTCTACATAAGATAGAAAAATCAATATTATCAAAATATATACCATATAAAATGTCAAGATACTTAAAAGTGATTAAAAATGTCTTGCGGGGGGACAATGAGTCCAAACCGTCAAATGATCTTTCAAGCTGCTCTTAAATAGCATTACAACTTTTCAGTAACCGGAACCTTTTGGAGTCATGTGTGACACTTTTTCTAGAATAGTTTTTATTTTTATCCCTGTAATACCAAATGTATCATATTTGATACATACAGTTTCTGAAATGTTTTTGCGTCTGACACCTTTTTGCATAATTTAATGGTAAAAACTTTGCTCAAAAATCCTATTGTACACAATCAGATATACCTGATAACAGCCAGTAGAAGACTACAGAAAAAATAATCTTGACTTGTTGCATAATAATAAATTATTAATATCAAAAATGTGTTTCTGTTTTTTTTTTACACATATTTTGTTAAATGGCCAAATAAGGACTTCAAACCAAAAAAGTAAATTTCTGTTTTTGTTTTATTCTTGCCACATCACAACTAAAAGTGGGTTATGATTACTTTGCCATGAAACATTCAAGACAGGAATATACATTACTTTTTAGGTTTTGAATAAAAGAAGCTTTGATAATAAAACTATTTTAGGATTTAAACATACTTTTCATTACAATGTTGCATCCCTAATCTATTTTGTATAAAAAAAAGGTTTGAAAACTTCCGTTTTTACGCATCAAACTTGGACACACGTGTAAAAAGAACAAATATCTTTCACTAACAGGATAAAGGTTTAGAAAAAGTTTTATGATAAAATTGATGCAGAAAAAGGATTAATTAACTTCCATTATTATCAATAATATTCATAGACTACATTTGTATGCATAATTGTCATAAATTTTAATTGTAGATAACATGTTAAAAACCCTTAATTATATTTTAATATTCTAGGCCAATATCTGTAATACATGAATATCAAATATTATTATATATTATATCATTGAAAGCCTTGAAGCTTTCCATAAAAGTAATGTTACCAAAAGTTCAACTCAAGATGCTATTATAGGATAGTATCAGTGGTGTGCACAGCTTTTTTTGAAGGCAGGGGTGGAAAGGTGAAAAGGGACGTATAGTGTGTTCCCACCATTGTAGGCGGCAATTTAACACCTTTTTTTTTGCTCCTGGGAGGATATTTTTTGCGTTTTGATCGCGAGCAATTTTTAAAATTAGGCCACCGAGGAAGGACGACCACTCTCTAATTAGAAGTGGATGATATCAATGCTTCTCTAAATTCTCCTTAGGTGTGAATGTGTGTTAATGGTTGTTTGTCCTGTTTGTCTCTGGTGTTTCCCTGCTGATGGACGGTGACCTGTCAGGGTGAACCCCCGCCTCTACGCCCATAGACAGCTGGAGAAAGGCACCAGCACCCCTGGAAGAAATGGATGGATAGATGGATGATATTAATGCTTACTGAGGGCCATCTAGTGGTGAATAAACAAGAAAAAAATATCTAAAGCAGGGGTCTTCAGCGTTTTTCAAGGCCAAGGACCCCCAACTGATTGATTCTTGAGATGGGGCTGGGGGACCCCTAATTATCCTTGTTGATGGGACAGGTGTTGTGAATGAAATGGTGCCCAGGTTTGAAAAGAGCCCCTGTGTGTCACTAAATGTGTGCATTGATGACTGAAGGACATCTTCTGCTTCCATTTATATGTTTTACTACAAGCGTGTTGAATTCATGTTAATATGTATTTAAAGACATTTTTAGTGGGTGCCAAAAAATGGCAGGAGGGAATATAAAAAAAGTAATCAACCAAGACTTTTACGACCCCCATGCAGTACCTCTCCGGACCCCCTAGGGATTCAGGGACTATTGAAGACCTCTGATCTAAAGAGATAAAAAGACTATAGTAGCAGTGCCATTTGTTTGAGGTCCATAAAACCTCTGATTTTAAATCTGATTTAAGTGCTTTTGAACAGTGGAAAATTTTATTTTTCTTGAATTTTGATTGCTAAAAGAAAACTTACAGGTTGTAGTTTAAGGCCAATGGTCATCCACTAAAAGAAGCAGGGGTGTTCATTTTCAAGGGGTCCTTTATAGATTTAGACAGATTTGATTTTGTCATGTTGTAAACACAAGTGTAAACAAAAAGACATTTTGTTAACTACATCTCTAGACTATTTCATAAAAGTGCAGGTAAGAAGGAGTGATAAAAACATTGTGATGACAATATGATAATCAATGATGAGGATTAATGATTATTAGGGGCTGAAACAATTATCCGAATTCATCATTGTAAATCGATTTTTGAAATAATCAGCAATTAATTTAGTAATTGATTAATCGTTAACTGGAATATAGAGACTAAGACAAGCCTTTACGTGACAGATCAACCAACCCTTGAACAGCAATCATACCAAAATTACATTTGTGATAATCTGCCATTTGTCAATACGCTCTATCCTCCTCAAGTGGAAAAGTTTTAGATTCACCTGGTTTAATTTCATAAAAAGTCTTCTTTAAGGAACCTTTTGCTATCCGATTATTAATCGATTAATCGAAAAAATAATCAACAGATTAATCGATTTGCAAAATAATCGTTAGTTGAAGCCCTAATGATTATAATGACATTAGCATAGCATTTTTTGCTAAACTGTGTCCATTTCACACTGATCCAACAAATTGGAAAATTCACTAAGTCACACATGAGAAGAACACCCATGTACGTGTTGTTAGGCACATGTTAACCACACTCACTCAAGAAAAATATGAAGGACTTTCAAGGATGAGTGTCTTTTATAACTGCTTTCAAAAACTTCCCAGGACCTTAAACGTATCGTTTCACAAACTCTAGAAATTTGGGAGCCCTACTGCATGCAACTTCTGTTTCTACATGGTTACAGTATTTACATTTTTATTTGCTCTTCAATACAGTGAAATGAATCCCAAATACTAATTTCCACATGCAAACTGAACATCTCATGCATAGAGATTTAGTACCCTGAGGCCTCAAATACAGTAAATACGCATGTATGAGTGCATCCTCCTCCTTTGTGCTCCTGGCTAGCATCTTATGCGCCTGTAGATTCTCTCCTACTTGAGTGTGGACCTGCTTCTGTTTACTGATGACTACTTTTCCCAACCTATTTAAGCAGACTTCTACATGTTTCTCAAAATAACTGACATTTTGGAAAGCCATGACTTTGAAACAGAAAAAGCATCCTGTATTACAGTTATTGAGCTGTTCTAAGTACAGATGGCATGCTTCAGTGGCAGATGGGTTAGGGAGCATAGTGAAGGCTGTGCTGTCCGAGCCAATAGCTTAGCTAATTAACCCGCTAAGATCAGTTTAAAGACGCCCAGTGTCGCTTTTCAAGGACAAGAAAAGAAACAAGCAATTCTGCACATAAATTGTTTTTGCTTAAATATGTATTAAACTCCATACTTCTGGCAGTTCAAACCTGCAGTTCAAACCGAGCATCAGTATGGGGAAGAAAGGTGATTTGAGTGACTTTGAACGTGGCATGATTGTTGGTGCCAGAAGGGCTGGTCTGAGTATTTCAGAAACTGCTGATCTACTGGGATTTTCACGCACAACCATCTCTAGGGTTTACAGAGAATGGTCCGAAAAAGAAAAAACATCCAGTGAGCGGCAGTTCTGTGGGCGGAAATGCCTTGTTGATGCCAGAGGTCAACAGTGACTCAAATAACCACCCGTTACAACCAAGGTGGGCAGAAGAGCATCTCTGAACGCACAGTACGTGGAACTTTGAGGCAGATGGGCTACAGCAGCAGAAGACCACACCGGGTGCCACTCCTTTCAGCTAAGAACAGGAAACTGAGGCTACAATTTGCACAAGCTCATCGAAATTGGACAATAGAAGATTGGAAAAACGTTGCCTGGTCTGATGAGTCTTGATTTCTGCTGCGACATTTGGATGGTAGGGTCAGAATTTGGCGTCTACAACATGAAAGCATGGATCCATCCTGCCTTGTATCAACGGTTCAGGCTGGTGGTGGTGGTGTCATGGTGTGGGGAATATTTTCTTGGCACTCTTTGGGCCCCTTGGTACCAATTGAGCATCGTTGCAACGCCACAGCCTACCTGAGTATTGTTGCTGACCATGTCCATCCCTTTATGACCACAATGTACCCAACTTCTGATGGCTACTTTCAGTAGGATAATGCGCCATGTCATAAAGCTGGAATCATCTCAGACTGGTTTCTTGAACATGACAATGAGTTCACTGTACTCAAATGGCCTCCACAGTCACCAGATCTCAATCCAATAGAGAATCTTTGGGATGTGGTGGAACGGGAGATTCGCATCATGGATGTGCAGCCGACAAATCTGCGGCAACTGTGTGATGCCATCATGTCAATATGGACCAAACTCCCTGAGGAATGCTTCCAGCACCTTGTTGAATCTATGCCACCAAGAATTGAGGCAGTTCTGAAGGCAAAAGGGGGTCCAACCCGTTACTAGCATGGGGTACCTAATAAAGTGGCCGGTGAGTATATATATATATATATA
>JAGKQL010002246.1:0-36060 GCA_018398635.1 Cyprinodon brontotheroides | reverse complement strand
TGGGCAATGGAGCTAGGGAATCTGGGCCCTCTACTGGGCAATGGAGCTAGGAATCTGGCCCCTACTGGGCAATGGAACTGATGGAGGTGGCAGGGGAAGGAAAAGATCTTCCCACTCTCCCCATAAAAGAAGGTCCATAGTGAGACTCTACTCAATATGGGGAGCACTGACCTTGTTTAGGGTGTGTAATAATGATTTCTTTAAGGATGGGGGCTAGCTGTTGGTCATGGAGGTGGCGACTGAGATTTAGGGAGAAACTGACCTTGGTTAAGAGGGGAGCTGGCACTGGCAGCTGGCTGACCCATGGGAGGGGGGAGGCTGACCGCCGGTGAAGGCTGGTGGCGACCGACCCGCCGGAAGAGTGGTGAGTGGGAGGCGAGAAGGAGTGGTGGCCAAGGGCTGACCCGCCGAGAAGGAGTGGTGACCGCCGAGAAGCGAGAGGCTGACCCGCCGAGAAGAAGGAGAAATAGGCTGACCCGCTACCGGAGAAGGATGAGTGGTGGCGCCAGGCTGACCCGCCGAGAAGGAGTGGTGGCGCCAGGCTGACCACGGGAGAGGGGAGTGGAGGCGCAGGGGCTGACCTCCGGAGAGAGTGGAGGCGTCAGGCTGACCCGGGCCGAGAAGAGTGGTGGCGCCAGGGAGGGGAGGCGCCAGGCTGGGGCTGACCCGGGCCGAAGGAGGGTGGCGCCAGACCCGCCGAGAAGGATTTGGCGCCAGGCTGACCCGGCCGAGAAGGAGTGGGGCGCCAGGCTGACCCGCCGAGTGAGGAGGCCAGGCTGACCCGCCACGAAGGAGTGGTGGCTGCCAGGCCGACCGCCGGAGGAAAGTGGAGGTATGCCCAGGCTGACCAGGCCGTGAGAGGGAGTGATTTCCTCGCCATGCCACGCCTGGGAGGAGGCAGACGGCATGGGGGACCAACAGCCAGACAGCGTGTGGAACTGACCCGAGGCGACATCTAAGGGGTAGGAGAGATGAAGAGATGGTTTTGGGTGGTGGAAGTCCTGCTGAAGAGCACAGGCTGGCTTGGTGGTTCCACTCCAGCTGCCGAGCAGTTCGGAGATAATACTGGGGGAGAAATGAGTGTGGAGTTTGAGAGGGAGAATCTCCGAGCAGTTGGCTGGTGCACTCACCCTCTTCCAGGGAGGTGTAAGGTTGGATATTGAGTCCAGAGTCTGGCCTGTGGATTACAGGAATTACATACGGCATCAGCCTGGGCTCTGTCCATTGCGTTGGTTCCTAACGTCAGTGGTTTGCTGAGGTTTGTAGACCCAAATGCAGAGTGGCATGCGCCTGAGTGAGATTCCTGGTGCAGTTTAATGGGCAAAACGGCAAATAAAGGTAGAATGCAAAATTCAACTGGAAAATCAAGCTAAAACCAAAACAGAGCATTATCTGGGGAAACTGTAAACACGAGGTATTTCAGGAGGATGCAGAATGTGGACAACAGCATGGAGGACAGCAAAGACAAGAACTCAACAAAGAGGAGGAGCAGAGGGAGAGCATATATAGAGAAAGAGAGACAAAGGGAGGGCTAACGGCAGATTGTTAGAACAGGTGTGAGAGGGAGACAACCAGGGATGCTCAAGGAAAGGAAACATACACACACAAGAGGGCAAAAGGGACAACAGAAAACATGAGAACTAATATATAAATCTAGAAATACAAACAAAAACTGAATTAAAACCAATAAATCTAGAAAACAAGGAGCAAAGTAAAGAACAGCAGAACCAAGACCATGACATTTTGTTTTTAACCCGACCCCTCTGGGCCACCGTATAAGTTACTTTAGAACAAAATAACATTTTTGATTGGTTAAATTCAATGTAAGCATTTTTTTCCCACCAGGGTGAATTTAATTTTCAACATCTCTGTAAAAGAATTATAAAATTATATCATACATAAGTAGGCTATCTGTGGGTTTGTAATAACAGAATGATAATTCTGCAGGGTGCTTTAGACCAAAGCAGCAGAAAGATCAGTCAGATTCAGTGACTCACACATTAGTGCTGAGGCACAGTCAGTGAAACAATAGTTCCATAACCTCGTTCAGAATGATATATACTGTTAAGCTTGTTTTGCACACTCACTCTTTACAAGTTTTTCATTCCTCAGATATATGGTGATTACGAGCATTAACCCTTATATTATGTTAAGGGTCAATTTGACCCATTTCAGTTTTTGTGTTGATCAAAGTACTGGTTATCTTTTTTTCTTCTTCATGAAATTTGGTGACTTTTCCTCATCTGGGGTCATGAACATGTATGTAAAATCTGGCCACTCTGATGTGTAGTGGAGTGTCTTTGCAGAGTATGTATACAAATATGATGTTATGGGTCAATTTGACCTGACACTTTAATGTGGGTAAGAAGCCCATTCAGGTAAATAAAATGGCTCTTTGATGTACTTTACTTTTTTTCATTTGCCTCCTGAGACCCAGACCCAGGAGGGTGGGAACTTTCTTACACTAAGTTCTTGTCACTACCCCTCACGTCATCTATATATGAAAAAAAAAACCAAAACTTAGCTCCTGAAGGATTACAGCTGAGTAGTCTTTTTTCTAAATTTTGAACTTGGATAGTGATGATGGCAGAGCAAGAGTTTTCAGGCAGAGGATATTTCAGAATCAGAAGACAAAGTTATTGTTGACCCACATGATCAATTCTCCTACTATGGATGGACCAGAGGGAAGAGTTTCTATTATCCCCCGGACAGATGAAAGTCCGGGAATGAGGCAATCATCTTCTGCAAAAGTGACAACATCACAACACCAGAGTTGATGCAGACTATCATCAGCTAATTTGATAAAAACTCCTGGTCCTACCAGATTTGCAATCACATGAATTGAAGAGATTCAATCAGCATTGCTCAGAATGCCCATATCATAATATGGGCAACCTGAGGTGCAAAATCCAGCTATGCATGGAATATGCAAGTATACTGTATACTGGAAAGCTATCTGGAGGAAAAGCTTAGAAGAATCAGGGGATGTGTGTGGTGCTGGAGATGAATGAAGGGCTGCAAGTCATAACATCACTTGTGACAACCTCTATGTCCTACCTGTTTGGAGAAGAACTTCAGAAAAGAAAGCTGACCATGTTGGGAACAGAAGGTTCTTATCATGAATATAATGCAAGCTGATATATCTCTGAGCACAAAAAAGGACTTGAAGGCACAAATGATCCTGGATTATAACTTAACCAGAGGAGTAGTTGACAATCTGGACAAAGTCACAGCAATATACAGCTGCCAGGGCAAGACTGCCCAATACCCAACCAACATAAAGTGGAGACGGGTGAAGAGAAGAGGAAAAGGTCTCAGCTCTGTTCCTCCAGAGAGGACAGTAAAACAAGTACATCTTACAGTGGCAGAATGTATGTGTGAATTCCATCTGCGAAAGCAGTTACATTCTTCCATCATGTGGAGAACTTTTAAGGTACATTTGGGAATGTTCAAAATAATGAAGCTACGAAAGTAACTAGCGAATTTTTAAAGAAGCTAAATTTCTAAAACATAATTTGTGAGGGAGGGAACATTTAAACTAAGTGTGTGATTAAAAACTGTATGGTTTGTCACTTGACTTGTTTAAGTAATCTAAAATAAATTGGTTATTGGTTTAACCTGTTTCTTGACTTCTTTTGCTTGTATTTACAGTGCGGGTAAAAACCGACCCAACATAATGAATGTAATTTTCAACATAATATAAGGGGTTAAGTACAGATGTCCACATTCTCTGCAGTCTGCAGGTCTCCTATGCCAAATATGTTTTCAATGTAAAAGAAAGACATGCAACTTGTTACAAGTCATTAATGACAAGTTTGACAAATTACAAATTTAAACAAACTTGCTGCACCTATTTTTTCAAAAGGCTTTTTGGAATGTATCTTTTATTACGAATGCTTGTTGGAAATGTCAGTCTGTGAACCAGACTGCAATGTGAACAGGTGCAATTTCCTGCTAAAAAAATGAATTCAGTCCTTCCATAAAGAGGTCAGCTACTATACCCTTTAATCAGGTATTGCTAATGTTTAATGTTTTTTTCTTCCACTCAACTTTCCATAAATATTCCACAAAAAAAAAAGAAAATGAAAAACAATCCACTGGACTTTCTTTCCAGGGTTGAAGACGTTTTGCTTCCCATCCAGGAAGCTTTTTCAATTCAAAATGTCAGGAATAGCGTTGATGTTGAGGTTTTATACAGTAGCCCAACAAAGCCTTGTTTTTTTTGTTTTTTTAAACATGCAAATTGGAACAGACGAAGCGGTTCACCCTTCGGGTCGTTTGGCTTCTCCTTGTTTAGACTGCAATACCCCTTACTATGCACCTTCTAAGTGCATGAAAGGTCAGTTATTAGTCGAGGTCCTCCGCTCTCCTGTATGAAACGTCTTCAAGTCCAGTGGATTGTTTTCAATTTTCTTTTTTGGAATTACTATGAGCTGAATGACTCAGAACCTTCACCAGCATTTTCCATAAATATGTTTGGATATAACTCAATGTGAACACTCTGCTTCTTCAGCTTTGTTCTGTGTTTAATCTTCCTTCTGGAGGAAATCAGTAATTGTTTGCAGGATAAAAGACAAGGCACCACCAGTGTTTTCCATGATTGACCAGGCAGCTAAACAAAGAAAAGTCGACTACAGTAAATAAAATACTGCAATAAAAACAGTATAATCTCTTTTGAATAACAAAACTACCACATTTAATGGGTCATTATTTAAAATCTACCAATTTAACAGTTATTAATAACTGTTTGCTATCAATACATAAAAAAAAAGAAATACATTAATATTTTTTAGGTTTCCCCACGCAATTATACTAGCCCTACTCTATATTCTGCATTCCGAGTCATGGATTTTGCATGAATTTTACATTTTGAATTAAATTTAAGATTTTTAATTAACTTTTCAATTGTATCTAACATTGATATGCCTATATTTACAGCTGTCTTTGTGCTATCAAATAAGCCAGGGATGCCTTAAAAGCATTAAGCCCTGAATCGTATGTGCCCAACAATAATGTTGCACTTCAATGATAGAAAAAATGGGAAAAATGTAGTTCATTCTATGAGCTTTAAAAATTGGAGTTAGCATTTTTGTGCTTCAGCTTTCTTTTAATGAATGCAAACCTGGGACTAACCATGATGTTTTATGAATATTTAATATGAATCTATATAAATCACAGGAGGAAAAAAAAATCTAATTTCACGTTATTTTTGCAAAAGCTTTGCTAGTTAACTTATCAGCTTATATTTTAGACATTCAGATAGTCATGCCAGGCTAACTGTAACACTGGTTCAATTAAAACATGACTAGAGACTACAAACAGCCCCGAAAAGAATCAGGGTGATTTATTTTAGTTAGATTTTTATTTAGAGCAACAACCAAGGCAAATATTTAGTATTTTATCATAGTGATCATTTCAGAAAAAAATAATCTCCACATTTTTTAAACTTTTATAGGAATACCGTTAGGAGTAATAAGTGAATTCATTACCTCCCCAAAGCCCCCTCTAGGGAGTTTATAAATGAGTCCTAAAAATAATGATAAGGATGTCAGTTTGTGGTAAAAAGCTGATGGTCTTTATAAGCCAAATGCCCCATAAACAACATCTATGTTGATTCACAGAATAAACAAATTACATTTTGTTGCTCTCATGAGTTTTTGATTTAATGTCCTGAATACATTTGATAGAAATAAGTTGGGTGTTCAATAACTTAGAATTTTATGATTGCATTTGACCAATCAAAACAGAGTATCAAAACATTATTGTTAACCAAATCCATTACTTTCTTTTAAGCAAATTTGGATATTTTTGACATTGGCAAATGTAAAGTTTTTTCACCTTGACTAACATTGACCAGTTTTTAATACTCTAGTGCTTAGCAAAGGTGTCCACCTTCTTTAAAGCTTTCTTTGTTTGAATTTAAAACCACATACTTCACAGCATTTTGTTTTGATTACTTTTTGTATGAGACAATTCCCCCCACACAAAAATTTAAAATTATGAAATTGAAGGTAATCAACAAAAAGTGAGAAGATTCTCAGTTTGATTAATGCCTTGACATTGAATCTTTATCATTCTCTCATTTTAATCTATGTGGCAGGGTGTGTTTAATGGTGTGTTTAAATGTAGTAATCCCCTCCCAGTCTGAGATCTTCCATACACTTTTGACAGGTTTTGTTCTTGTATAATAACACATTTTTTATTTTTTTTACAGTTTACTTTAATTTTGGCAAGTGAGATGATCTGATTTAAGACTCTCACTATCCTGTCCTCTCTGAGAGGACAGGATAGTGAGTATTAAACATATTAGCCTCCATCTTGTGAAAATCGGGGCAGAAAGGCCTCAATCATGTAGATGATCAGGTCACTCTGTCAGACATCCGTCGTTCCTTTGTGGAAAGAGGAGACTCTTCCAAACAGACCGCATCTTTGCAACAATCAGCCCTGTATAGTTGAGTGGCCAGATCGAAGCCACTCCTTGATAAACAGTACATGGGAGCGCATCAAGACTTTGCTAAAAGTATCAGAAAGATTAGACCACGAAAAACTAAATTATTTGCTATGATGAGACAAAGATTGATAAATACCTGACATCCTGTTTGGAAAAAAAACAGACACTGCTCATCACCAAGACAATAAAATCCCTGGAGTGAAGAAAGTAGGGGCAGCATCATGCTATGGGCAGGTTCTTCAGCAGCAGGGGCTGGAAGACTAATGCAGCAATGGACAGACACACTGTCTAAAGCTCATTGGACCTTACACTGAGGCGAAGGTTTGTTTTTTTCATATTTCTCTGATCCAACTTGATGGAGCTTAAGACTAAATGGAAGGAATAATACGACAAATTGCTTAAAGAGGTTTTCTAAACTTGAGGCATCATATTCAAAATGATTTGGGGCTGTAATTTCTACCATCAAAGCATTAGGCAAAGGCTCTGAATACTTATATACATTTCACTTCTTAGTTTTCTTTTTGTAAAATTACTATAACAGGTGCAGTGAATACTTTCTGGATGCATTCCATGATTGATCCATTAAACAAAAATCCTAACAGAATACAAGAAGGTTTAAAAATATGAAAAAACTTAAAAGGTATAAATATTTGTGCAGCTGTATTTCATGCTCCTGTTTATTTCAGCAGAGTTTCTAAATACCTCCTCCACTGCTGCTCTCTGATGTTTGTCACTCAGTAGCAGAACAGAACAGCAGTGTTAGTTTATCGGCCGCTTGGCCAGATAAAGCTAATCTAATCTTCGGTGCACAAAATGCTCCAGAATCATGTGCCAGTCTGTCTGATTGTTTATTTTATTAACGACTGGAGCTGTGATAATATATTCACTGTAGGTAAACAAGAAAGCAGGATTGAAAGCCCCTGACCTCTTTAAATTACCTATCAGCAAAAAAAAGCGGCTTGATGGCTGATACTGACAGTCTGTTTTCCTCCTCTGAGTTCTCAGTCTGTCTTTGTCATATTTGGTCACACAATGCTAATTGACTTATTTTCTATTATTATATTTTCCCAACCTGAGCTCTAACCTGGCTCAAGGTTGGCAGTTTAAACACAGTCTGATTCCCCCCCTCATTTAGTCAGGAAACAATCCCTCCAAGGGGGCATATCCAGCCATGCTTTTAGCTCAGCCCAATTCGCTGCTTGCCACGTTGATCCTTCAGGACCTACACGCAACCGACAACTGGGCAAATTATACCCACACAGTAGCAAGTCTGACCACATGGGATCAACAGCATTCACATTGCTCTGTAATCCAAATTGCATTTGTCGATGTGTGTTTGTACACAGCTGAAAATGAGCTAACAGGAGCAAAAAGGCGAGTGAAGATGGACAGATTACAGACATGACCTAAACAGCCTTTGCTATTTTTGCCCTAAACAAGAAAAGCTTTGTTCAAATAAACATGCACTTTCAATTAAACGATATGAAGATATGGGGCTTGTCAGCTGTATCCTTTTTCATCAAGCATTAATAGTGGCTTGATGGATCATTTGGACAGTTGAAGCGTTAAATAATAAATATTCAAATTTCCATCATCACTTTCTGCATATTAGTTAACCAAATTCTTCTTTTCCTTTAATTTTTTTCTTAAATCTGAAAAGTTTTATTTAATTATGTTCAAACTGATGTAACTTACATTACTGGTTCCAAAGCTAAGGTGGGAGAATCTGTTAACAGTGAAGAAGAGTAAAAAGAACGATGGGTATAAGCCATGTATGGTATAAAACAATAATGTGGAGGCAGGTGCATTGGTAAGAGGTGAAACATTAAATGTACATGGATAGATGCACTAAGCTTAATACTGGAGGAAATAAAAGCTGAATAAATGCTTTTTTTCTTCCTTTTTCCTGCTGAAGCATCCCCACTGCATTATACTGCCTACACCGTACCCTACTCTGACAACATGTTTGGGTTAATGCTTGACCATGCATGGTATGTTTTAGTTTTTTTTTCTTATATTTGTAAAGGAAAGAAAAAGGTGTTGGTAAATTATTGTTTATCAGAAACATAAATATTGCCTCACCTCTTTGCTTTATTAGCAAAACGAAGGTATTTAATTTCCCACATTTTTGACGGTAGATTTTTAATTTCGGTCTCTTGCTTTCGATAAAAAATTATTTTTAGCAACAAGAATAAAATAGTGGTAATTCTCCATCCCCACTGCATTATACTGCCTATACCGTACCCTACTCTGACAACATGTTCAGGTTAATACTTGGCCATGCATGGTATGTTTTTTTCTATTTGTCTTATTTTTGTAAAGTAAAGAAAAAGGTATTGATAAATTATTGTTTATCAGAAACAAAAATGGTCTCATCTCCTTGCTTTATTAGCAAAACGAAGGTATTTAGTTTCCCACATTTTTTAAGGGTAGATTTTTAATTTTGGTCTCTTGCTTTAGATAAAAAAACAATGTTTAGGAACAAGAATAAAATAGTGGTAATTCTCTTAATAATTGAATAGGGCAACAGTGTTTGGATTAATCGATATCTGTTCTGCAGGTACCAATTTAAAAAAGAAAATTATATATATAAAAAAGATCACTTGAATTTAAACTTAATATGAATATATGGCCTGGTATTAATGAGATCTTATATACTGCATTAAAAGGTCTAAAATCATCCCAAACTTTCCAGAATTAGGACACCCTTTGTTTAGATTACATCCTTACATATTTTGTTGTAGTTAAGGTAAAGACTGACCATTATTTCAAAAGCAAGACATTTACAAAATAATAAATATAAAAAAATCCTTTAATGTATTTCCCCCCCTCCATCTGATCTGAATTTTATTAAAAAACAAGACATATTTGTTCAGTTACATCGTTTTTAACGTCACATTTGGCAGTGAACCACATAGGGAGAGATCATCCAGCTAATATTGCTCTGCTTCTAGTGTCAGAAACATCAGTGTCGGTTTTCTGGATGCGCCTTTTAAAAACCGAACTTCACACAGACGCCAGAGTGAGATATTAAGCTGAACGCGCGCTCCTTTACGCACACACACACACGCACACACACACAGTAGAAAAATAGAGCGTTCACTAACTGAACCCAGTTTCAATAGATTCAAACACTTTCCCCCATACAATAAAAATAGAGGAATCAATTAAAAGTCATGACAACACAGTTTTAGCAGCCTACAATCTATAGGCTAAAGGCTGAACCTCTATCTGACAGTCCTGCAGGAGAAACAACAAATATAATATAATGTGCCATGAGTGATCGTTGGATAGCAGCATCTGGATATTTTGCACTGTGGGTTGGACACTAAAGCAGAGGACAGAGCAGCTACACACACAGAACCGCAGACTGGGGGTCCACCACCTCCTTCCTGTATTGCTCCAGCCAGTTTTTCAGTTCTGAGATCCGGTAGCCCTCCGGACCCCTCCCTCCCTGATACACCACCATCTCATCCATCACGATGTAAAGTCTCTCAAAGTAGGCTCCATACGCGGCGTTAGACGAGTTGTCCATGTTGTCCACCACCACGTTGCTCTCTGGCACCTCGGTGAGCATCAGCTGCGCAGCTCTCAGCCTGTCCTCCAGGCAGCGGTGCTTGGGGATCTGGTAAGGCGCGTCGGAGCTCACCCAGCCGTCTGACGGGTGCGCCTCCTCGATGTATACGACCAAGAAGTCCGCGATGTCCGTATACTGCCTGACGACGCGCTGGAACGCCGCCAGGCGCGTCATGAACGGCGGTCAGGAGCAGCTGCCAAAGTTGAGGACCAGCGGTCTCTTCCCTTTCGTGCAGTCCAGGATCCGGACCTGCCGCCGCTCCTGGACCAGCACCACCTCGGTGTTGGGCGCAGCCTCTCCGAGGTGCGCCGATTTGAGAAAGTCCAGCTTCTGGCCGTGCCACACGGCCCTGAGGGACTCCCAGGTGAACATCTTGTTGGAGTCGGAGACGCACACCGGCGGGTCATCCGGGCTGTCCAGGCGCTCGCCCATTTTCAGCAGCACTTTTCTTCTGATGCACAAGAAATCCAGGAGCCAGAGCATGACGGCGGCCAGGAGGAACCGGGGCAGCAGCATCAGGCACAGGGCTGCGTGCTTCAGCGCCCTCGCCATCTGGACACCGCCGGAGTCGTCCATCATCTCTTCCCAGAGGACGACACTCAGATAACTGAGATTTAGTCACCTTTAGCCATTGGAGAATACTATCTGACGCAGGAAAGGACCTCTTTTTATAGGTACAGCAGCATTTGAATAATAGAAGGAAAAAACACGCCTCCGGTACCCGCACCGCCCACTCACATGGAGGGGATTACCTCCCGTCAACTCTGGGCTTCAGAGACACTTAGTTGCGGTGGGAGGGAGCGTGCGCAACCTGGATGGCTGTCACTCCAGATGTCAGTTAAACATGACGCTCCACATAAGCATGTGCAACCTGTATGGGTTCCCATACTATCTGTCATTTCCTTGGAATGGAATAAACCTTTCGGTTCCCACACTGCAGGTCCTGGAAGTCGGCAAATATTTCTCTCCTCTTCATTCTGCCTGAAAACTAAAACCGTTTTGTCACGATTCACGCCAGCAGCCACCAGACGGCGCCGCGGTAACACAGACAGGGGCCCCCGATTTAGGAGCCCTGGTTACACCTTATCGACAGGGCCGTAACCAGGGTTTTTGAAATACCGAAGTAAAAAAAAAGCAAAAAACATCCTAATATGGTGACTTTTTAAAAATATATTGTGGAAATGTAAATAAAGGGAGTTCAATCACAAGCCATCAAGGAGGTGAATATAAACATGTTTATTATAACTATTCCAAAACTCACAAAATTTAGAGTATTTTAGTGAGTGTGTGTGTACACCTGTCTAGCCCTCATAGTGAGAACCATTTTTCCAAGTTCACCATCAAATTGAGGACCAGTTGTTGCAAAGTGAGGACATTTTCCTGGTGCTCACATGCTTTTTTGCTAATGGTTAGGGCTAAGGTGTCAATTGGTTAGGGTTAGGGTGAGGTATGCATTGGTAATGTTTAGGTATAAGGTTAATTTTAGGGTTAGGACATAGAAAGGGTTGAAAATGACTGAAAATCAATGGAAGTCAATGGGAGGAGTCAACACACGGTCCTCACTACAATGGCAGAACGAGTGTTTACACACAGGTCAAGTTTGATTATATTTTGTTTCTAGTTCTGTATGCGTCAAATTGCTTTAGAAATAGCTTTAGCAGAAATCTGTATTCTACATAATGCACCATGGGCAAGAAATAACCCCAAGAACAATGTTAGTTGTATACGAGCTATTTTGATTATATTATTTTGCTCCGTTTAAAATAGCGAAACAGAAATCTTTATTCTTAATGCACCATGAAAGCAACACAACTAACAACCTAAAACAAAGTTGTAGACGGGCTGTTTGATTAGGTCTAGGCTACATTATTTTCCCGATGACACAACTAGTTACCTCAAGAAAAAATATAGTACTATTTCATTCTATTATTTTGCCCGTGTGCATATCAATAGAATTTAAATGGTCCAGACATAAAACAAAATCTAGTGACAGTTGTTGAAATGCTTGCTGAGGACCTATGATGATCCTATTCCCTAGCCATGCTTTTATAGCGAGCCATTTTAGCATTTATTAGCTTGACTGAATATATATTCCTATCTAAAATATGCATTTCAGATATCTGCATTTATGATATCAGTTTTAAAAATAATGTGATTTTTATAAGGTGATTGTGGACTTTATTATTTCTTTAAAGAAATGAGGAATGCATGCTGATGCTACACAATCTAAAAGTCAGAAAAATTTTCATCATATAGTTTGACATTTCTATGAATAAAAATAAATAAATAAATAAAAAAACAAAAAACAGGAAAACACAGAGGACATGACCTAGGTGTTCTCAGTGCTGGTTACGGGGCTGCTTATGAAGGAGGATTAAGAGATAGTAAACAGACTTCATAGATATTTTGTTTTCTATTGACTCCCACTCCATGTGACCAGATGTGAAAAACAAAACATAAAACCCCAACATCCAAAAAAACAGCTATTTTAGTCATGGTTACATTTTTTGTCAACACTAAACATGGTGTTGACAAGAGGCACTGTGGTCCAAATATAAATCAACTTAGAAATCAGTGGCAAAACCTCAGATTATCTTTTGACACAAAGTATTGGTTCCACAAAATATTGAACTAAAGGGCTGAAATTATATTCATGGAGAAGGGACTCCTAAACACACTTTAAGTGGCGTTTTGGAGACAGGAATATATATATATAAAAAACTGAGATTTTTAATAGTCTCTTGTCAGATAGCATGGCCTTTAACAAAGCGCTCTGGTTAGGTAAGTAAAAATGTTTTCATAGACAAAGAAAAGGGTTAAAAAAAAAGAAACAAACAAACCAATGAGAAAAAAAAAGAGAAATCATCACTTTGGTGATGATCCTGTCTATCAGGGTAGGAAAACTGTTAGAGATGAATACAGATAAAAATTGTTAACGCCTGCAAAAGACTTGGATGTTTCTCTTCCAGCTGGACAGTAATAGTAAACACCCAACCAGAGCTACAGTGGAAAGGTTTAGATCAAATCACTGCATGTTTAGGAATGAAGTCAAAGTATGCACCTTCATTGTTTTATTAATAAACCTTTATTTACGTATGGAAAGTCCTGTACATTATTTTTTAAATATTAAATACGAATAGCATCTGCAAAGGCAAAATTACAGACAGAAGTAGAGAAAAACATTAAACATTTAAAGAAGTCATCTCAGTCTAGCTTTAAAGTCATTAAGTTAAGTTAGAAGAAGCTGCAAGACATTTTGTAGAGTGCTGTGGTAAAAACATCTGTGGCAGACTTTAACATTGCACATCTAAGATGATTTCCATCTAATTGGATTCATCTTCACCTATTTAGCAAAGACAAAAATATGCAGAGGTGATTGTTTCTAGATAGCAAAGATGATTAAAAAGGCAACACTGGAGCATTTGGAGGATTTTTCTGGCTAATTGTGAATGAAAGTCACAGGATTGTGCTCATTATTTCCAAGTGACACCAAATAAGTCTTTTCTAGTGCAATCCCAGTTAGCTTTTAATGATGTTTAATTCAATTAGTTCCAGCACTGTGTATTTCCACAAGCTATTTTATCTTGTAAGCTAAATTTCTCTTGTTCTGGTGTCCACATTTTTCCCTCAGCGATGCTTGTTTGGTAAACAGAACTTTAATTAAGTCTAACATGGAATTATTGAATCCATTCTGTTAGGTCCATCAATAAAACAATACCAGTCCAATTTTTGTTTCGACCCTATAAATCCTCTTACTTCACCCTGAAACTTTTTCCACCACCTCACAGGTGTTAATGAGATGGAAAGCATGTGATTGCTGGGTCCTGTTTCCCTGCCTTAACAATAGCAGCATGTATCCAATCATCTCTTCTATCCCATGCTATCTCCTCTGTCTTGTTTTCCCTGCCTCTTTTCCACCCCTGTTGGCTTTCTCCCTCAGCTCTGTGGGTCAACAACCTCCAAAGTGAGCAAAAAAATATATAGAATGTTTTCTCATATGAAAAAAAGTTGCATTTATTCCTTTTGACCTTTAAATATTTTAAAACATAGAAAGCTAATCAAGAATTGAGAGTTTAGATTAGCCTGAACCTGTCTGTTTTTCTGCATTCATTGGTGTAGCTCTCTATAGATAGAAGTTGCAGTACCCTTAAAAAGTATTCATTACCGTCATCTGTTCAGACTAAGTGCGATGAACTAACATTTTAGACAAATTAAATATTTAGAATTCTTATACTGATAATTGATATAATTACCATCATAAAGCAAACAAATTACAAACTCCAACTGTAACCGGTGGACAATCTTCCAAATGTGTTACATCTGCAATTGCTGGCTAGGATGCAATAAGGTACTTTAAACCCATATCATGCGCTCCAGTTTTTGCTACAATTTGAATCTCAAACAGCCCAAAATAGAAAAGGTAACTTCCCCCTTAGTCTAATAACTAGTTGTGGTCCCCTTGTAGCAACAAATGCCACCAAGTGATTGCAGTAACTGACTTATGGTCTTTAAGAGCATTATGGAGGAATTGTGTTCTTTGTATGATAGTTTGCATCGAGGAACGATGAAGGATTTCTAAACTCAGTCAGTCTTACTGTAGGTCATATCAGTGCAGTGTAAGCCTCATTTACACTACCTTCTGAAAACCGTTCGGTGCCGAGTTCGGACTGAGCTTGGATCAGTTAACTGGGCGCAGCTTGGTTCCTTACGACCGTTTGCACACAACGCTAGCACGGTTCCTCGCCTCCTACCGACGATTTATGGAAACTACTGCTCATTAGGATTGAGGGAATCAAGTAAATCAACATGGCAGAGACTGTAACATTCAAGAAGTTAATTGGGATATTTTGTTGTTTGCAGAGAGTCAGGCGGAGAAGGCAGCCTTTGGTGAATATACTTGACAGAGTCGGCTTTTGGGAAAAGGATACGATAAACGATAGTCTAATCAGGGCTTACAGATGCAGGAAACAACGACAGACGTTGAGGTTCATCGGACTGCTAAGCAGAATCATCACTGGAAGTCATGTGGTACAGTAGGGAAGCTAGTGCTGTTCCCCGACAGATAATGTGGAGATCACTAAGATATTTTTTGGGGAACATATTGTAAGTTGGATGATTGTTTTCTTTTAGGTTTTACGATTCCAGCTCTCCTATGAATGCTACTTTTTTTATTCTCTCATGAAAAATAACCAGTTTGTTGGTTTGCCTTAAGAGAGATTTTCGCCTATAGGAAGATCTCGACTGCTTCCTTTTTAGCTCTTTTGTAGATCATTTAAATTTTGTTCAGTGTAATCTCAACGGCTTAGAATTTGCTTTGTTACTCTTTCCAGACTGATAGACATTGAATTTCTTTATTCAAATTATATTTAAAAAGGTATTTAAATCTCCAGTTCAGGCAGTGATCAAGCCTGGTTGAAATAGAACAGAAACATGGTTAACCACAGTTAATTAATTACATTTTCACATAGAGCCAGAATGGTTAACATAACGTTTGATTCTCCTAATAGGTAAGATGATTTGAAAAAAAACAATGTTATAATTATTTGGATTAGCTCTGTCTCTTTAAAATCTATTTTTTAAGATCTGAAACATTTAATTGTGTTGAAAAAAAAAACTAATAAGGAAAGTAAGAAATAATTGTTATTAGAAGCACTATTATCAGTTCATCAAGGAGTTTTATAATAAATTTTCACCAAAACACAGTGATCACTCTTTAGTGTGAATTCTCACTTAATGTGTGATAACAACATGAAAAGCAGTAAATTGAGCTGGACTGTCAGACCACATTTAAGGAGCAATAAGTAAGAAAATCCACACTTTTCCTGTTGGATAGCAACTTTATCTTGTACCAATGTGTTACATATTTAATGTTCATTTTCTCAAAATCCGAAAGGCTTATCTGAAGGCCGCTGCTTGTGAACCCAGCTGGAGGTTCTCTGCTCTGTGGGTGGATTTACAGCTCAGACGTCGGCTTTTGATGCTGTGCTACAGTATTTGGTGCTGTGAATGAGTCCAGCTGCTGCTGTTTTAACTTTAAACAGAATTGCGATGACAGCTGGGACAAACCCGCCTGTCTCTGCAGTTCCAGCTACTGAGGAAGCATCTTTGCTTTTCTTGCTAAATGAGGCTAGTCATATGAATGACTCGGTAACCGAGGGTGTGCTGACCTGCTCACAAACAGCAGCAGGCTTCCACATAATGCGTGATAAACTATCCTAATCCAGCACAACCCTGTCTTATTGATCAAAAAAATAATCTTTATATCTCATTAATGCAGAAATAGTTCACAAGGTATTTTCTGCTTTGAGACTGGTGGCTCGTGGGATGTGACACAGATCTGTTTGAAGGAAGATGGTTCCAGTTTAGTGTTGTGCCCAAGAGCGGTCATAGAATAAACACAACCACCGGTGTTAAAGGCTTAGATAGCTTTAGCTGCGGTGATAGATTGATCTAATAAAGATGGCAGTCAAAATAAAGCAGACGTCTGAAGAATGAGAATAGTTCTAAATTCAGTGATGATTTTGAACTTCTTCTTTGACACATGGAAAATATCCCATTATCTGGTAAAATTAGTGTTTTTAATTTGTGAGACCTGGACTCAAAAAAAACTTCTTGTTTTCACAAGGTCAGATTTAGCTTTCTTTGTTTGTGCTCACTAAATGCATTTATGATTCTTTTCTTCTTATCAAGGTAAAGGTATAGTGGAGGACGTTCTTTTTCCAGATGGATCATTAAAATAAGTGGTCCTCCCTATTTTCAATCATTGTGGTGATATGTTTATGTAAGGCCGTCCTACGTGCTCATCCCCATTTTCACTTACTGGTGGTTAGTCTAACATAGTGGAAAAAGTGCAAGTCTTGTTTTGGAAAGTAAACTTGTATAAGCAATGCAAACAGCAGCTTTTAAACAGAGCGTGCACGAGGAGAAATGGGCTTGTGCATGCTCTCACACGCGTTTAATAGGCGTTCCCTCTCACGAGTGGGTACAGGGTTGTGGATGTGCATTTTTTTTTTGTAAAGTGGAGAGGCCAGATCTTTTCAAAAATAAAAAAAAAATCCTCGACTATACATTTAATGTTTGTGCATATCAGCAAATTAGAATATCTATACATCGCTTCTTCGTAAAATTCAATTTCCAACCCATAATATATTGACTCATCACACACAGAATGATGTATTTTAAGTGTTCATTTCTGGTATTAAAACAGTTAGGCTGATAATCTTCACAGCATGAACTTGTGAACCTACAGGAGTTTTAAGGAAGTCCAGGCTGCTTTTATAGCATCTATCAGCTCTTTCCAATAACCAATGAATTCTCTGGGGAATTTCACTGAGCAGTTATAAGACTCACTATTAATGGACCGTAGCATCTTGTGAGTTCACAATGTCTTGAACTCACAAATCCTGTCTCATTATCACAAGATAATTGATTTCTTTATCCTGTTTAAGGATAAAAAAATGTTTTCTTACACAAGAGTCACTGAAAATATTATATAACAGCATCTCTGTTCTTATGTATAGAGATTGTAAAGTTATATTAACATCTGATCACCTGGTTTAAGGGAATACTGATGAAGACACAAGATCACAGGAACTACGTGGGAGTGATGACTAACGGCCAGATAAGAAGCAAGAGTAAAGTAAATTTGGTCTTGACTCAAACAACATAAAAACAACTGGTTCACAATAAGAAACTGAATCTTGTGTACCTTTATTAAAGTTGTTTGAAGTTTAATGCTTTAGAGTCAACGATCAATTTAAGCAACTGTCTACTGTTGTCATAAGCTCATGCAGGGGAAATGAATGGTATAAAGTCAACCTATTAATAACTTACAAATAAACTGAACTGAACTCAAGTTTTTGATTGAAGAGATTTTTGCATTTTTAAAAGTATGTTGTGTTGGTCAGCAGCCACATACGCTTATATTTGAACGAAGGAAGATGCATGCTTTGCTGCTTGTCAATCTGCTATCTTGGATTGTTTGTGAACCAGGGAGTATTTAATCCCAACAAAATAAAGCGAAGTTAGCAGCTTTATTTTGGGCTTGTAAAAAATTATTTACAATGTGTTAAAACAACAAATTGTGATTAACCTTTTCATTTTCTCTCTATAATGTACAGGTTGTTGGGAGCTCAAATGGTTACATCAATTTTTTTTTGTTGCTTTCTATGAAATACAGTGAAACTCAAAATGTTCACTTTTTATATTTGAGACAACATGATGTCACACTTCAGTTTGAGTTTAGAGGACATCCTAAAGGAATACTGTATTTTCAACTATATGCTAATAGGTTCCACTGCAACTCCTCAAAATAAAGGTACTAATTGAAGTACATCCTCTAACTGAAACAAGTTGGCTTCCTTTGCTGGTTGAAAATATGAATTACTTTTGAGCATAAAAACCTAGCCTTAATCCAGGAATATTTTACTCACCATTCTGATAATTAACCTTCAAGAAAAAAAATACAAAATCTACTTTGCTTTAAACTAAACAGTCTCTGGTCTTTGTTTTTCTACATTTATTTTATGAGCAACTTTTCCATAGAGCTTGCTTTATTTTATTGGGATTATCTATTTTGGTATGCTTTTAATTTAGAAGAGAGAACATATTTCTTTGGCCTAATGAGTCAACAGTGTGTGCTGCCATACTGTTCAAGGCTTTGATAAAGTTATGAGAAAAGGCTGACGTGTCTAGATGCCCCCCTCTGGTACAACACAACATCTGAGATGCTAAGACCCGTAAATCAACGTGTTAGAGCCAGAATGTCCAACTTAATGATGTACTAGATTAAGCTAATTGAAGACACACATATCTGGCTTTTTGATGTGCTCATAGTTTACTGAACCCACATGACCCACAATGCAGTGGCTTAAAAACAAAACAAGACCTAAGGTTAAAATCAAATGCTGCTTCTTCAACATTTCCTAATATTGATATAATTAACTCATTAGATTTACTGCAGGTTTGGGATCTACAGCAGTTAGACTCCTTTCAGGCTTTTTTGTGGAGAAAAGTGAAAGAACTGACCCGATGATGCAGATGAGCTGAAAGCTTATGGGCCAATTTTAGATCCCAGTAGGGGCTCATATTGTGGTACAGTAATGTAAGCCAAAGGTAGCACCAACCAAAGATTGAGTGCATATCCTATAAAGCACATTTAATTGATTTTGCAGTAGTATGCCATTTTCAGCTCAGAATCCTCTAAATACTCTGATTATCTCTATCATGCATGCTATTTCTATCTACCCTTTCCTTTCTCTAACCTTTCCTACTCATATATTTGGATATCTGGCTTCATTAACAGACAACTACCTAAGCAATGTTATTTAGAGGCAAACCCTAATTGTGGCTGTCTGTTGGCTGGAAAACTGTCAGGTAATCGTGTTCCTGAATGATTGAGAATAAAACAAAACATTTCAAAGAGAAAAACGATTTTTTATAAATCTTAGGAATTATTCTGATTAGCTGTGACACATACTCTTTACAATTACAAGAAATAAATGCTTTTTATATATCATGCTGTATCTATAAGACGGAGGTGTTTAACTTTTTTAATTGATTGTTGAAAATCAACAAACTTTTGACATTTTAATTTTAATTGATTGGGATGGATCTGCATAATTTTTTATTAAATCCAAACTGATAAAACCCATTAATTGTATTAGATAACGGGGATATGACATGTTTAGTATTTTATTATACATAAAATTCCATGATTATAGCATCAGTTAAAGGCTGTTGTTCCAGGTTTGATGCAGTTTAATGTACTTTTTTTTAAAAGTAAATATCTCTCAAATATGTTGTATGAGGATTTTTAAAAAAGATAGGTTTTTACAGGATTCTTTCTTGGCATTCTTTCTGAGGCTTTTATTTTGTTTGTATCCATATTGCAATGTTCCTGAAAATAATTTATTGTAATAGAAGTTTTGTTTATATCCTCCAGTCCTGCAAGAAAGAATTAAAGCTCTGCAAATTTATTTTAAGGGAAGAGAAGACAACCTGGTGAGAAGCAGCTGTGTGCGCATCTGTCATGTCTGTTTCCTGTTAAAACATCTACATGCATGTAGACACATGCACCAAAGGATACATCCATATAAAGTTTCAAAGACTATAAAGAACTAATTAACACTTTAATGAATGGTTGTTGCTTCCATATATTCTGTAATTCATGTTAATGATTTTCATTTATGAAGGCTGGTTTTTAAAACCTAACAGAATTTTTTAAATGTATATATTATTTTGTAATGCTAATTTAATAAAAAATATTTACTACTATCTCAGCAAATCAATAAGAAATACATCATATCTCTTATTTACACTCTACTTATTTGATTTACATCCTCCAAAATTATTCAGTGGAAGAATAGAATCATAAATGTTTTCTTAAACTTGCACATGAAGTACTGGTTATGGGAAAGAGTTTCTGAGAACAGTTACTTAAATCAGTCTGAGTCAGGCAATCATCTCTTTGCATCCTCTTTCTGTTTAAGAGTGATGCTCCCCGCTTCCCGGGAACTGCCTCCAATCAAAGTTTAACACCACTGCCGTTGCCTTGCAGCTTTTAGGAGTTTAACTGTACGAGGTATTTACCATGAAAAGAATACCATTGCTTAAGTTCAAGGAATGTCTGATCTTTGGCTGTGAAACAGAAAGCAATTACTCAGTTTTAGCTCTGTAATCAGGGATTTATGTGTAGCTGGTTTCAGTTTAACCACTGCTGCCATCTGATTTAGGCCTTTGCCGTCTTAGTTGTTTACATGCAGGCTAAAGGAGGAAAGGAAAGCATATGTGCTGGCTTGTGATGAACTCCCAGCCTGTGTGACTTATTTGGGGTGAATCTGATTTTCTTGGAATGATAAGAGATCACCCCGAGTTTAGCCTCGTGTAACCCAGCAGCTTTAGGGGCCAGACATACAAAGTCACTTAAGCTTATTAACTCTGTAAAGATTGTCAACCTACAAACACTCACACTTCTTCATGGGGTTGTCCTCACACATACAGACACACAAGCTTTACTAAGTTGCCTAATAACATGATAGGATGAATAAGGCATCGACTTACCCTCACTTTTACTTCCTAGATTACACGCAAAGCACTCAAGGTGAAAGCTTGTCTCTTTGGGTATCTTTTGTTGGGTCACACCAGCATATTAGGGATCTGTAATCTTGGAGTTCTTAGTAGGAGAGCTATAAATAATTATTTTCCGGGGTGTGCATAAATTGCTGGGGAATTTCACAGAAGGCAAAACGTCGCCAGCCTGAGATGAGCATGAAAATTTTTAATTCTACTGCTAAACAGGAGAAAACCGTCTTACTGTGTGGATAAGCTGCAAACTACGTCACCCTCACAGCACTCTATCTTCAAAATAATTGTAATTATCACGCTATATAAAGCCAACATAGGCAGACAAAATGATTAAATATGATGTCTAACGCAAACAAAGTTTAACTTTGTTACTACTCCACTTTTTTTGTTCGTTTGTTCAGCAGGTTTTTAGTGTTTTATATAAAATTGTATTATTTAAAAAATATTTGTTTAAAAAGAATGTCTTAAATTGTCCTTCGTTGTTAAAAAAAAATTATTCTCCTCATATCTAAAAAGATCAAGGCCTGCGCCTTCTGGAAGCCTGCATTCATTAGACACAGTCTGGATCTTGGCATCAGAGCTCGGGTCATACAAGGACATCCTAGAATAGGAAAAACAGTCCTGACAGCGCCTGCAGCAAAGCACCGAGAGTGGCAGGCATCCAGCTTAAACCACTACTCAGGCTACTGGAAAGTCAATGAACACCTAAAACTGAGGAATGAGATGCACACTTACTGAACAGGCATCGTTAAAACATGAAGCTCAGGTGTTTTAAGGTGATTTGAATCATACATGTCAAGTCACCTAGCATGTTGTTTTCAATTAAACCTGAGGTACTGTAGAGTGGCAAATGCATTACTTTTGATTATTAATCAGAAAATTACAGGCCTGTCCCTTTATATTCCTTGAAGGTTGGAGCTGGAGTTACTAAGCAACCATCGTGTCGCTCCTCGCAGGCTAATCCGTCTGGGCCAAAGTGGCCGCTGATGTATCACCTCAGATCACCAGCAGCTTTTGTCCAGAGCATCCTTTGATATACTTGCTATCCTTAAACTTTTTTTTTTGTATTCGGGTCATCTGGGTGATTAATCTCTATGGGGACGACAGAGATCACGAAAGATATCTTTAAGGGTGCGCTTTGCTGCAGTTTTATCAGCCTGCTCTGAAATGAGTCGTGTTGCTCCTTTTGACTTGTCTTGCACCATCGCCAAAGCCTTGCTGATAAAGGTGGAGGAAAGTGTGTCAGCTGAGGTTCAAAGACCGATTTCAAAATGTCAGAGAATGGATTTCTTATCTCAAAGAGATTTCCAACAAGGCTACTTGTTTAATTTTGCCTTGAACAGGAACTTCGCTCTTGTTTCTTCATGGTCCCACCTCATTCGCAGAGCAGATTAAAGGTTGCTTGTTTAAAAAAATGTAATGAGGCCCTTCTTAGGGTAAACCTGTCTGGAACTGATTCATTTCTTTACCTTTAGCTTTTTTTCTCTGGACAACAGGTTTCAGCTAACAAGATTTTAGCAGGACTTTGAAATCTCTTAACTTAAAAATATTTACATTTTCGCTCCTACTACACATTCATATTACATATTAAATTTATATCGTGAACCTTTTATTCATTTAAATGCTTTTAACCAAATCTTTTAGAATGTGCTCCCTGCTCTCTTTACTTTAGAAGGTATTTTGCATCGGTCCTCTCTGGTGGAAATATTCTGTTTTCCTTTTAGGGTATTTGAATCAAATGACCCAGTTACTGTAGATACTTACCGGTAATAAACTGATAGCTCCTTTGCTGTAGAGAGTTTGAGAAACAGTAATTGCCCCTGGCTTAGTCTGTATTGATTCCTTTTCCTGCGTAAATACAAAATCTAGCTTTGAAATTGTGATTTGAACTGTGGGAGTTAAAGCAATCCAAACAAAACGGACACTTTAAAAATCAACTCATCCTAAACAATATAACCGGTTTTGCCAACTTTCACAGAAATAATTCATAATAAGTATTTTAAAAACTGATGGTGATTCTTTCACTATGCTCTGGAGAAATTCTGTGCATTTTTCCTATCCAGAACTATCTTAATTTAACCATATTGGGTTTAAAGCATATTGTGCTTCATTGCAAGGTAGTTTATGTCCAACTTTGACTTAGGACCAATAAAAAAACAACACAATTTTGCGTTCAAGCTATATAGATATGTGTTTGCTGGACTGCTTAAGATAAATGCCTGGCTACATATCTAAAGTACATTTACTGTAAGCTTAAAGTCAAAAACTGATAGCTTCCATCAGACAGAAAGATTTTCAGGTTCTGAAGTAGCAAAACACCAAAACACTACAGTAATATTTGACTACGACATTTTGCATAGAAATATCCCACTTTGACATGATAGTAAACGTACTGTCATGGTGATTTTGAGTGTTATAATTATGGACAGCAGTTTTGTTTGTTTGTTTTTTTCATCTTTGAAACTTTGATAGGAGTTGCCTTTTTGCTTAGTTTGCAAACCATCTTTTAGGGTTTGCAAACTTTTGGCCTACTTCATGTTGTCAGACAGGTTTTACTCAAACTGATCTCAAAATGCTACCTGGAGACAGTACAGTTCTGCAAAGAGAAGATTTATTTTCGGCTAAATTAGAGAAAACTAGAGAATATACAGGGCTCGGGACAATAATCAAGGCAAGGCAAGGGGCAAGTGAAAAATTTATTTTGTATAGCACAATTCAGTACAAAAGACAATGCAAAAGTGCTTCCCTACAGATTAAAAATATAGGAAAATAAAAACAGAATCAAAGCAAGTAGGAAAAAAAATGCAAAAACAAAAAAAGAACATTAAAACAGTTGGACTCTAAAGAAGATTAAAAAGTTGAACTAATGATGTTTCAGTTGAACTGTTTTAAGAAGAGAAAAGTTGAAGGCAATCCTAAACAAATGTGTTTAGTCTTGATTTAAAGGAACTCAGGCTTTCCTCAATACTTTTGTGTAACATTGTTTTTAGACAGTCAAATGTGCAGGGGACCAAAACGAACATTTAATAAAGTGCAGGGGACACTTTATTAAATGTCCAGAAAATTATGTCCAAGACCTGGAAGAACGTACCGCTTTACGCCCACAGGCTCTTATATGGTCATGCAGCTAAGGCTTTTGCTCCACTATTTTTCTGCTCGACTACTGGTCATGTCTGAGGCAAGGAAAAAGCTTAAACCTCCTGAGGATGCTTAAAAGAGATAACATGAAAAGGATCTTGTGTGAGGAAAACAAGAGTTGATCTTTGAAAGGAGTTGCCGCAGGCTGAAAGAAGAAGCCGGATTTAAAACTGATTCTCTATTTTCAACTTTATTATTAGACTGATAAGTTAAATGTATGCTACTAGTATACAGTCATATAACTTTATTATTATTTTCTTTTTTTATTTATTATTATTTTCGATGTTTAGTAGAAGCAAATTAAAGGCAGTTAAAGGTGTAGCGCCTCTAGTGGACAAAAGTTACATGGTGGGTCTTTAAATTGTGTCTGCAAATATCTGGAAAGGATTTCAGTCCCACTTTTTAAGCATGGCGAAGCCTCTGGGGAACTCTTTTATGAATGTTGGGTTTGTTTTACAAGAAAACTGAAGGTCTTTTCTAATCTACTTTCCTATTGTCAGACAGGTTTTACTCAAACTGATCTCAAAATGCTACATGGAGACAGTACAGTTCTGCAAAGAGAAGATTTATTTAGGCTAAACTAGAGAAAAGTGGCTTGTTATTGTTTAAGGCACTATCAAACACTGTGGAAAATATAATTATACACCATGTAATCCTGCTGAAAAGATCGTGGTGCTGAAATACCACGGCAGCAGACAAAGCAGGACAAAATCTCAACAGCTTATTTCGTGAAATTACACAACTCTCTTTAGCTGGAAAAAAAAAAAGGTTCAGAAAACACACTACCATGAAAAACATGTCAATTAGGGGAACATATCACTATTCCCAAAGTACAGTTGCACAATAGGGGAGAAAAGCATGTTCTAAAAAACATTACAGGAAACATTTCACAGAACATGAGTTTCTAGAAAATAACATTTCACAGAACAACAATTCAGACATTTCATAACTGTAACATTTTTAGCCATTAAAAACAAGAGTTCAAAGCAAAGAGCAAAGAACACATAATTAAAAAAAAAGAGTTAGGTTTTAGTTTAATATGGTCACATTTTGCTTTAAAGCAACTGGAGGTTAAAGGAAACTCAATTGCAGTTAAAAATCAAGCTCTAGCCAGGATTTTGTTTGAGCTCAAATCATATTTATTTTTTTAACATGTTAAAAAGTGAACAAAACATACTATTACTTATACTGTCTAAGAACCTATGACCATATTTACTTTTATTGTAAGGTAAAATTATTGTTGCTGAATACTTACAAAATTGAAAAATATTAAAACAGTCAGTAAATCAGTAAATTTGATTAATCAATTTTATGTATGTTTTATACAAGAACTGAACAATTTCAAACATTCAGCTCTCCCCTTTTTCTAAACCTTACACAACGTCAACAATTTGCACAATGCAGCAGCATAACAATGAAGGTTAAAGCATGCACTTAAAGACAGAAAACACAGCTTTCTAGAAGATAGGATTTAAAACAAAGGCTTGAACATCTCATAACATTTAGGAGTGCATTAAGACTTCGACTCTACACACTAAAAAAACAACCAACAGAAAAAAAGAACAATTCTGTCCAAAGTCAACACAAAGTGAGTGAATTGGTGTCTCTCTGGTGCAACGGGTAGTGATTGTTGACATGCACAAAGTGGGTTGTCATCTTATGTTTGTCTATGCATTTTGAAATAGAGCTGTATTTGCTCTGTTTTAATTTAGACATGAGGTGGAAATGCAGAAAGGTTAATGGGAACAGAGCCTTAAAGCAAAAGATAAACTCAGGATTCTAACGTTATTGTACCTTAGAGTAAAGGACTGCAGCGTTTGTTCTTAGAGAAAATCCCTAATCCCTGTAACTCTAAGCTCTTGCTGAAGACAACCATGTGTCTGCAGCACAGAGTTCAGGGTGGATCTGTAGTGTTTTGTTCTTTTCCATCAGACAGTGTTTTGCATGTAGACCAGAGACTAAGCAGACCAGAACACAACTTCTCCCACATATTTGCATGCATAAACCAAACAGTAAATGGGACTTCCTATGACTTTCTTTCCATGGTGGTTGATTGAAGACTAATAGCTGTTTTGATAAAGTCCCCCTGTATTTACTGTTGTACCATGACCTTTACATTGTAAAATTATCGGGATATTGTTCTTATAATCAGTCCATTTAATGTTCTTCACAATTATATTGCTTACCCTTTTGTTTTTGTTTCATGGTGTTTATATGTTGTTTATTCATTAATGTTCATCAACAAACCCATTAGACTTTTGCAGAAGAGATGTATTTCTATTTAGATAAATAAAAACACAGCTGGACTTTCATATACAGTACAGCTGTTTGTGCTTTATTTTATTAAGGTGTATTAGATTAAAAATAGTTAAAAATATAAATCTCACATCACCTCTTCTGTCAAATTAAGTTTTGTGCTATAAGTGATGTTTTTATTTTATTTTTATTTTTTTTACATAAAATGCCTTTTAGTGTGCGACTTTAATAAAACCAAATGAACAAAAATGGTTAAAAGGTTATGCTAACTATCTATATGAACTTTCTTCCTTGTTTTGTCCACATATCCGTTTTACAGTCACCTACTCCCGTTTTGGGTCATGTTTTCAACAAACAGACGTTATTGACACATAACATTAAAGTCTCTAATTCAACCAAGTTTGTTTTGGGCTCCTGGGAGGAAACTTCAATTTCCTCCAACACACAGACACAAAAAGAAAGCACAAAAATACCATGAAGCAACAATTAAAATTATAATTTATCCTTCAGCGCCTTTTGCTGCATGTCAAAGAGTTCAAATCTCCGTCACACTGTTTATTAATTAGATATACATAAAATAATACAGTTTTTTTTCAGAGGAATATTGAATGTATAGTTTTAGGTAAAGACTGCTCTGTGATGCAGTGGGTACCTCGCTGCCTTGCAGCAGGAAGGTTCCTGGTTTGAATCACGGGCTGGGACTCAAACCGGTAACTGGGATTTGGATGTTCTCCCTGAACATGTGTGGGTTCTCTCTGGGTACTCCAGCTTCCTATAACAGTCCAAGAACCTGACTGTTAGTTTAATTGGCTTCTCTAAATTCTCCTCAGATGTGAGTGTGTGCTGGAATGGATGTTTGTCCTGTTTGTCTCTGAGTCGCCCTGCGATGGACTGGCGACCTGTCCAGGGTGTACCCCGCTACTCGCCAGGAGACAGCTGGAGATAGGCACCAGCACCCCTTGCAACCTCGTTTGGGATAATCGTGACAGGAAATGGGTGGATGGATGGATAGTTTCAGGTAACAGAGAAAAAAACTTTTTTTTTCTTATGTCAACAGATAAGTTAAATGATTTTGCAGATTTTTTCTGTGTATTTATTTCTAATTTAAATTTTTATTGCTATCTTCTTTACGTACATTGTTTTAAGGTGTAATGAAAACTTACTTTTTAGATTTTTGTTTTGCTATGGAATAGCATTTGTACATTCAATCAATCTATTTTTACATTTCAATGTTTCTTTAATTGTTATACATTCAATCTAAAACTTCTGAAACATTATGTGTATTTCTTTTGGCATTTTGAACTTTGTTCTCAAAATGGCTTAATTAACATTTATATGTAAACTCCTCTATATGCAGTGTTCTTTTTGAAGCAATGACTGAAATGGATCAAGTCAATAAGTAACTTAAAACATATACGCTTTCTAATGCTCCCTGAAAACCTTTGCCCCTAACTGGTTGATAAGAATTTTAAGATGCTGGGCAAAGTATTGTTTACATAATTTAGAGGCCCCATCACATGAGGTGTTTTTACCTCACATGACTTAAAACTGGTTCATTAAGGTGAAGGTCTCTAACCTCCCATAGCACAGATATGGGGGTTTAGAGACCTTCAAGAGCGACACAACTATATCAAAGAAGGAAACAACAGCAGATATCAAAGAAAGGACATAATCTGCTAGCAGATACCTAATCACAGTTGTTTTTAGTCATTTAAACCTTATCCTCTTTATATTATATAGTTTGTTCTCTGTGGGATGAGATGAAGACTCTATATCTGAACTAAATACCTCTAAAGAGTATGAGTCTCCTTAAATAAATCTTAGTAAAAATAGTTAGAGGTTCATACCCATTCACAGCAGCATGGAATGGATTATATCATCTTAAGAAATGCATTTTTAAGATTTATGGAAACCTTTAAAGGCACACCGAGGACTTTTTGTGACCTAAAGAGTTTTTTTAAATGATTCTTCAAGCCAATATAAAGCGCTTGACACAATCAGTGCTACAAAGGGGGCTCCCCGTTCTATTTCCCGCCTGCTCGACTACTGGTCATGGCTGAGGCAAGGAAAAAGTTGAAACCTTTGGTCGTGGTTATCCATTGTTGTTATTACTCCTCGGTTTTTAAAAATGGCACACCCCGGCACTGAATCGAGAAGGACAACCATGTGGGCGCTGGCTGAAAGAAGAAGCTGGATGTAAAACTGATTCTTCGTTCTCAGCTTTATTATTATACTGGTTAGTTAACATCGTTCTACTTGTTTACCGTCATTTATATTTATTATTATTTTGAATGTTTAGTGGAACCAAATACGGGCAGTTAGAGGTCTAGCGCCCCTAGTGACCAAAAGTTGGACAGTGGGCCTTTAAATTGTGGCTGCAAACGCTGCGAATGGTGCAAATGCAAAGATTAAGATTAATGTCTGGAAAGGATTTCAGTCTCACTGTTCAAGCATGGTGAAGCCTCTGTGCAACTGTTGGTCTGTTCTTTGCTAATCTACTTTCATGTTGGTTTTTCTTTCCCATAAACTTTACCACACAGAGATAACTTTATTAAGTTACAAGGTTACATTAAATGTAAAGTATGCATTGAATTATTAAGAAAGTATAAAAACTCATCAGTTTAAAACCTACTTACTGAGGAGCTTTTCACCAACTCAGACGAGGAGAGCCTGTAACTGTAAACACAATGAACAACAGTTTGCTAAGATGAGTAATTAGGTTGTAACTGTAATTTTACAGAGACTAGTTTGTCCTGCTAATTATAGCTGGTGGCTATGTGTTCAGGAACTAATGCCAAAGAGATTAAACAAGGGATAAGGAAGGTTAATAAAAAATAATTAAAATCTTTGGTTTTGCCTGGTGGTTTGAGGAATACTGAGAACCTTCCCCCGCTCCTCTAGGACAAGAGAACTGAAACATGTGCAAACAAGTGTATTGCTTTGCTCCAACACCTGAAAAGAATGCTATTTGGAGAAGGAAGGTCAACCAACGTCCTTAAAAGTTCAGTATTGTTTTTATTATTTCAACATAACTCAACTGAAGAAACAACACCACGAACATATTTTTTTTCGTTGTACCTGACTTTCCAGTTTTGGTACCGCAGTGGACGTGAGTTCATAAAATCACGCTTGTGTCCTTATGGTGGAGGTTTTGTTTAAATAATGGCACTGATGGATTAAGAGGGATGCTTATAGTCCTGCCTTCTAAGAAAAGCTTTTGTGTTTCTTTCAATGAAACAACTTGTTGCAAATCAGCTGACAAACATGGTCTATAGACATAAGTCATTTAAACCCCTTCTGCACAGGTATCAAATGGTTACCCCCAAGGGAATCAAATTTGTAAGTTCAGCTTCTAAATCATTGCACATAGTGTGTAAACATGATTTTTCAGTGCATTTTATTGTTTTCATATAAACAGCAGCATTGATTCAAAACTGAACAAGTATTTTCAGTTGGTTCATAAATGATTTAGGTGTTTTTCTAAAAAGGTTAATTAGTCTTTCAGGATGGCAGAATGCCAGGTTTCCATCGCTATGAGGTCCATCCATAGTTCATATATCCCTGAGTAATAGAAGCCTTTAAAATTAATAACAAAAGTAGTATTCTGACAAACTGAACAAATGTGGAGGTGGACAATCCAGGTTCAAAAAAGTGAAAATCTGCTCGTTTTTTCTTTATTCTGATCAGTAACAAAATTGTTTAGGGAAGTTTATATCCACAAAACAATATTCTCTATATTGTTTGTTTGGAGCTTGAAATACGTGTTCCCATGCATAGAGATGTCTGTGGCATGCACTCACTTAACATAGGCCTACGTAATCCTACAATAACATGATATTAACAGTTGATTTATTAAAAATGCTTTTCAGTAAAAGTCAACAGCAATAACTCCAATAACAAATGATAATTTTATTCAAAATGTATTTATTAAAAATGCTTAACAATTCCTGTAATGAATGAATAGCACAATGAAAGAAATAATGTCTCATCTAAACATCCCTCACTTAACAATAAAAGTTAACAATAACTCTCAACTCCCAATAACAGATGATACTCAGCCTCAGTAATGAACGAAATAATGTCTGTTCTGTAGGCTATTGGAAAAAATAAATTAACAAATGAGCTAATTAACAAAAAATACCTCTTGTGTAGCAAAAATAACCTCAAAATGTACCAAAAACGAACAAACATATCAATAGACTATCTTTACTTTCGGTGTCCAGGTGGCTTTTCAGATCCCTTGCACCTCCATTGGACACCGAGACATATGTGCCTGCTTTGCACACTGTGCACAAGGCCTCCCATTTGTGTCTCGACCCGGTCTGAAAGCGGGGAAACTCTTTTGTAAATCGTCGGTAAACATACATTTGCGCTTTTGCATGTTGTTGGCGTACTGACAGCCACGCTATCTATATTCTGATTAAGAACAGGGGCTGCCCGCACTGACGCGGCTCAGGGATTACAATCACACGCAGCCCGTGCGCAGTGCCCTAGTGCCTGTAAATTTAATGGTCCAATGAAGGTAATTTAAAAATCAGGACATTTCCTCACTTAAAAATGTTATCTTTTAACAATGAGTGAGCCATTTTTCGCTTTTTCATCTGATTGGTGACTTATTTCGCTTTGGACCTGATGGGCAGAACATCCAAATTGGTTTAGCAAAGCTGCATGCAGTGAGGCTAATGTTTTATTCTGCTGCCTCGACTGAATGTCTCCTTTTTCAAATGTCAGATCTGACCCAGTATGGATAAAAGACAGGTAAGACTAATTTAAAGCACTTTTTTAGAAAAAAGGCAAAGAAGAATGAAGAATCTGGGATTGAACTGAAAATAACACAATATAGTGTTTGCTAATTTGTGTAGTTGCTTTTAAATAAACACATTCTTAGAAAAATTAATTATTTTTATATATTAAAAAAAATTATAAAGCTGACTACTTGTGTTCCATAATTAAACTGGTAATTTTTTTAGGTTTGTGACACAATATTGGAACATGCAAAACACAGATTTGCCTTCACAAAGCCTCTCAGAAAGATTTATGTAGAAAACTAAACCTGTACATTAAATTATCTTTTGGTTTTTTTATGTTGTTTTTCTTGTTGTTGGCATTCATATAAATGTACAGTTGTGATTAATACTTAGTATACATCAAATCTTGTTTATCCCTTTAACATATTCCTTTAGTTTTGTATGAAAAATACACTTTTAAACTACCTAGATGGGCTTGTATCCCTTTTTAGTTATGTACAAAAAAACAATTGAATTTTCTTACTTTTTGGTGTTTTTAAAGGTATTGCAATCTGTTTTTTTTTTCATGAACATGACTAAAAGGGATACATGCAGACCCCATTGTCCTGGCTAAATGTGAGAACACTTCCCAGCAAAGTGGATGCAAATGATAGTTCTCTCCTGGCTACAGACTACATCAAAATCAACAGTTACTTTTGTGTGAAAAAACGCTTCCCTGCTGTTTGCTTACATGCATGCTGTTGGGACATACTGTATGGATTTCCTTAGTAAAAGACAGTAAATGTCAGCTCAATTCAATTCACTTTGATTCTATTCCTGTTCTATTCTATTCGACATTGGTTTCAATCATTTCTCAAACTTAATTTGACCTCTTCCTAATCCCCTCCTACCCTTACTGCCGCTGAGTCATTGGATTTCTCTCCCTTTTTCCTGTACTTGACTAATACTTTAACATAATATGCGGCTTATCAAAACGACAGTGCATGTCACAATATGCCTCCCCCATCTGAGACACATCATCACTTTTTTAGAGGTTAGGTAGCTGAGCGATGTCATTTAAAAACTTTTCAAACATTGAGAACTTAGGTTTTTTCATTGAATATCTTCAAAAAGGAAAACAAAATACAGGTTTTGTCCTTAGTAGATCCTCCATGAGTTTAAACCTCACTGAACACTAGTGAGAATAATGTTAGAGGAAAGGTGGAAACACATGGAGAGAGCCTTTTACCTAACAGCAGGAAATGGCTGTGATACCCAGGACAGAAGGAGCACAGCCAGAGAGTGCAGAAGGATTCAGTCATGTGAGGTGAGGTTTTCAGAGCAGTGTGGCAATGTTAATGACACATGCATGCATGAAGGCAAATGCATCGGAAAGAAGTTAAAAGACAGAGAGAAAGCAAGACGACATAAGCAAGTCATAGCATCAGTTATTAGTCAGTAATTGGGCCAAAAGGAAGAGCACTGTGATTCAAAACCCCAGATTTTATCGAGCAAAGGTCTAACTGTGCTGTCAGCTACAATCGGCCAAACCATTCATAACGCTTTACAGCCAGTTGCTGTGAAAAGGAGCATTTGACACAGAGAAAACAAAACCTCATATACAAGGAAAATGGAATGATGCCTTATCTGTGTTTATTTGACAACATTCATAAGTAGACCCTCAGGATACAGATTAATCTGTTTGGTCAGTACCATGGCTTTAGATAACAGTGTTATATCAGCTGAAAGCAATGAATACAATGACATTAACAACAGGGTACAATAAATATGAAGATAAATAGGAGATAAGATTATGTGTTTTGTGTTTTCTTGAGGAACAAACCAACATTTATCATTATTAAAATTATTAAATACTGCCCGCATAGGTGTGCAAAATCCTTATTTCAATACCTTGCTAAACTTTCAATCTCCAGTGGCTGACCATAACAGGTTCTCTTACAAGGTTTCAGATGATTTAAAGGTATTGTGGAGGATTTTCACGAACTTTCTTAGAAGACACGCCCTCTCCAATTAAAACAAAACAAAAACGAGTTATGCGAGGGCACAATTCTCCTTAGTGCACGCTCTGTTTAAAAAGTTGCTGTTCTCATAGCTCATAGGAAGCTACTGCATTCTGAACGCCTGCCCTAACCCCCCTAAATTCTTCAATCACTATGCAGTATAAAAGCGGGGTCTATATAGCGGACTTTATAATAAATTGCGCTAACTGACCGCTCAGACAGCAGATTATCACTGCAACAGCCTATGGTAACTGCGTGGCTGCTGCTAAAGCAAATCCCAAAATGTTTTAAGAGGAGAGCACAAAGCATTCTGGGAAATATCTGCCTCTTCTAAGGCCTTTCTTTTCTTCTCACTTCGTAGACACTTTTTCTCTTACGACCCTCTGCCATTTTCAAAGAACCGCAGTGAGAAAGGTGAGCTTCAATGACTGGCTAAAGCCGTAGCTCACCACACATATACGCCTGAAAGTGTGCATGCACAAAAAAAGATAGCAAACAAAGTGAGCACGTGGTTGGCCTTACGTAAATATATCACCAGAATGGTTGACAATTTGGAGGACCACTTATTTAGATGATCCACCAAAAGATCATCCTCTATATGTTTAAGGTAGGTCTGCATGTTTTGTAGGCATTATCATTGATTTAGCGAAAACTTTTCATCTTTTCATCAGCCCCGTTATTGTTATTTAATTTTTTCACCATGAATGCATACATTAAATATTCAGTCTCAACAATCGATTTTGCTGGGAGTCGCAGGGAAGTGGGCTGCCATTCGGCTGGCATTTCACTGGGAAGGGCAAACTTGAAGCAACAATATCTGCTGCTCTCTCATTGGAGGAGGGATGACCTAAATCCTAATGATTTTCCTTTGTAAGGACACATGACCAATAGCATTGGAGATAATATTTAGAGTAATAGAAATGAGTAACCTTAGTAACCAAGTACATATTTTTTTTTTTAGTATTAGAAAAAAGAAAAAGACTAAATTAAAGATAAAGGCTTTGTCCACAAGACAAGATTGTGTTGAATCTGTAACGGTATGTTGTTGAAAATGGATCTGATGTTTTGCAAGACCAAAAAATCCATTTGTTGAATATCAGGTCCCCGGGTGGCATATCTCCACCAGCTTTTACCTTATCCTTTTTTAAAAATGTAAAATTATCTCAAGCTAAGTCAGATTGGATGGAGAGCATTAACGATTGGGATTTTTAAATTTTACTACCAATTCTAAATTGAGTCTGGATTTTCTATAGTCTGGGCTATACCAACACTTGAATAAGGTTTGGCTTTAACCGCCTTCCACTAGAAATATTCTAATGTTTAGCTTCCTTCTGAAAGAGTAACCTCAAGACTTTCAAGTCCTTAGCCACCTCTTTTGCAGTGGCAAATGAAATCTGGGAGGTAGTTCAACTGAATACACTGGATCATTTCCTAGCCTCATGCACTCAGAGGTTCATCTGCCTCTGATTAGCATTCAACCGCTAATTCACCTCATAATCCAATCAGCTTCCAGATCTCTGTGTAAAGACTCAATCCATTCAACCCAAGCCACCATCAAGCATCTTTTAAGTCAAGCAATGCCTCTCACCTACCACCTCCCCCACTTAGAATCGTAAAGTCAGGAGAAAATCAAACATGTTTGAAATTCAGTCAGCCCCTCAGGTGGCTTTCGTGGGCAAATACTGAAGTTGAAGTAGAGCTATCAGCATCTATGAGCTGATATGCAGAACCTTGAGCACTGCGCATGTGCAAACAATGGAGTTGTTCTTCTTCCAGATTGACGAGTCCAACCAGCGCCATCTCTCAGTGCTCAGTCTGATGTGGATTTTGGACATGCAGTGTGAGCATTTAGGTGCATCATAGCGTTGGGAAACGCATGTGTGAGAACATGCATCTTAAGCTGTGAACTTTTAAACCCTGCGGTTTTCATTGTACAGTTTGAGCTGTAGCTGCATGCAATGATTGAAATTACCTCACAGTGCATTCCCCGGCTTTTAGTTGAATAACATGTCAGACCTTGATTTAATGACACAGATTCAACCCTCATCCATCCCGTTTTCAACCACAAGCTCATTTGGCTTCTCCTTCCTGCTGCTTCCCTGTATTGCAGTAATTTCCTGGACTTATACTGCTTTCAGTAGGCATCCCCAGCCGGTCCGGCAAAAAGACATGTCATGTTGAGCCTGGTTCTGCCAGAAATTTCTTCCCAAGGGACTTTTTTCTTCCACTGTCACTTCATGCTTGTTCATGGAGGTTTATATGAACCTGCGCCTTGTTCCAGCTGGCATCCATCTTTATTTGATCTCTGTTGCACCATCAATTTCAGGCCAGGTTTTTTTTTTATTCCTGTTCTCATTCAGCAGCTCATGCATATAATCAAAATAAGATTCATCGTTAGTGTACCCTGACTTTAAATACTGTGTCTATAAAAGTCTTCAAATGGCCTTCCTTCTTTTGTTAGTTTTTCAGATTGAAAAACTTTTATCTCTGACTATTTTCCCTCACCCAATTGAGAAAAATAATTCTCACACCATAATGCTGCCATCACCATGGTGTATCATAGCAGTAGAGGTGAAATACTATGTTAGTTTTCTGCCATATCAGGAAGGTCATTTTGGGCTTACCTTGGCAGGACATGTTCATCGTCTTTGGCAGTGATTGCTGATTGCTGAAGAGATCATTCAGGGACACTTTAATAATAGATTCTAAAATGCTGTCAGGGAGACACTTAAGCATTTATATTCAGAAAATGATCAGGAAAAAAAAAAACCACACTGAGTCATTTCAAGACAGAAGTAGACACCA
>JAGKQL010002244.1:13401-26939 GCA_018398635.1 Cyprinodon brontotheroides | reverse complement strand
CTTCAATAATTGTTGTTGATTGCAGATGTGTCTAGTAGTTCCCATAGCTTGTAAAGCGGGGAGAATGGCGCTAGGCTAACCGCACCGTGACGTCACTGCTGGAAGATGGCAGGGGGGGGGTTCATTTATTTATTTGTTATATTTATTTTGGTCACTTTTCTGGTCACTTTAGTTTATTCTTTGTCAGTATTTAATAACATAACTCAGGTCTCTTAAGTAATTTTTCTTTAAACAAATTCTGTTAAGGTTAAAAAAGTTGGTTAAATAAAGATTTAATTGGAAGTCTGTGTTTGTGCTCTTTATTAAAATTAAATCATTTAGCAATATCATAAAAAGTCCTGGCAGAGCTGCACATAAAATATGGTTTTAAATCTTTTCAATAATTATCGATATCGCATCAATATGCTTTTTTTCTACATCGCCCAGCCCATGTGTGTGTATATACAAGAACTGCATACCACTTGGACGTGAAATACTGCCATCATGGTTTCTATTTCGCCGCTGCCTACCTGAACCTGAAGCAGGAAAAGACTAATACTTCAAGTGAATCCTGTAGAACTTTTTATTGCCTACCTGGAATGGGTAATAAAAGTTGAATAAACTTTTGGTTCTCAAAATGGTGTTGGTGCCCTATTAGCTGGTAATGCCAATACCGATGTGCCACTATTTTAGTGCAGTATCCCTCCGATACTGGCGCAACACTAGCTAAGGCCAGCGCCGTGGGAGGTAGGAATGCTGATGAAGCAGCTTACACCATACCTTGGCCTCATATCCATTCACCGGGCCCTGTCTTCTCACTCCTCCAGCCCAGGATGCCAGTCTTGTTCCTGCAACAGAATCCAAAACAGCTTCCTGTGACCTTTTAAGTTCTTTAAGCCCACATAGGATAGCAAAAGGAAACACACCCTAATCATATATGATGTTTGCATAGCAGTAAAATGGTGAAAAAGCTCCAACAGGATTTAAAATATTCCTCAAAAGCAAAAAATGATTAAAACTTGTCATGATTTATTATCTGTTAACTGTTTCTACTTGATTTCTTGAAGCCCAGTCGAAGCCTTGAGCTGTTGATCAAAACAACAACTGAGCATTTCTAAATCTACCCTCCTCTATAAAAAGCAGTGGCTGTCAGTTTGCATATGTTTTAACACAAGAGGAAGAAGGAAAGACATCAGCAATGACCTTACAGAAGGAATGGCTGCAAATTAAAACCAAGGCCTTATGAGACTTAATTTATAGCTAATAATGCTACAGTGCCCTCTGCATGCTACAGTACTGTAGTTGCAGTTTCTAATCTTTCTGTCTGAAAGATGAAGCGATCGACAACATTGGTGGCTTTTTGCAGAGAAATGCAGCAGGAACAAATCAGGAAGCACCTGAATCAACATGTTCCAGACAACAGTTTGAATAAAATACCAAGAGAGGAGCTTAAAGACTAATCCGAGTTCGGCTCTGACGTTATTATTGTGATTTAGAGGTATAGAGGGACAATCTTTTATTTCAGGGTGGATCATCTAAAGCAGTGGTCCTCCTAATTGTCAATCATACTGGTGATATGTTTACGTAAGGCCTTCCTACGTGCTCGCCTGCTACTCCATCTTTTCGCGCTTTTTCAGGTGAATATCTCTGCTGAGCCACGGCTCTGGTGATGACAGTCACAGCCTCCACCCCTTTCAACGTGGTTTTTGAAAATGGCCGAGGGTCGAAGAGAAAAAAGCGCATGAGAAAGAGAGGCCCAGAAGTTAGATATCCCAGAATGCTTTGCACCGAGAGCCTCCTCATAAAGCATTATGGGACTTGTTGTCACAGTAACCCGCTGTCGCTACCCGATAGCGGCGACTAATAACAAAGATGGCACAGGCACCAAGCAGTAGAGGAGAAGTAATGTTCCCAACGGAGCAAAAAAGTATCAACTGAGTTTGCTTCTCAAACAGCACATTTTTAAACAGGTGTGTACGAGGATAAATGCACACGATTTTTTTGTAAGTGGAGAGGGGCTTTTTAAAATTCCTCCCAATAACTTTAAAGAAACTCAATATCTGAAGGAAAAACTTGGCTCTGTTTTTTGGATTGCTCCTAAACCTTCTCTAGATGATCTCACAAAAGGATGTATTTAAAGAAACAGAGCTGTTTACCAGAAGCTCCTGCAGCTCAGGTGTAACACAGACCACTACAGGAAATCCTCCTGATATGAGTCATTGGGAAATTTGATCGTTTTTGTTAAAACTAAATTGATGTTTTTCAGTTGAATCAGATCATTTTGAACCTGGTAAAGACCCGATTAATAATATTATTATTATGTCCTGATTACTCAACCAGCGATGGGCCCATTAACAGCTTACAGGTAGAAAGAACTTTTCTGTTGCTCTATTGTGTTGTAAAACACATTAAAGTCCACTCTTTACGACATGGCAACAGATGACGGATTCATGGCCAAGAGGTTTTACAAAAATTGTGCAGGTAAAAATCTCCTCTTGAGTTTTTGTACTGCAGTAGTTTTAAGTGAAAAGGCTTAAAAGTACAGAACCCTTTGTATTGCAGTTGCTAACTTTTGTAAACCACTAAATCCTGTCATTTCTATATAGTTTCTTTTGTAAAGCTTGTAACATTTACATAGATACATATCATGAGAATGACTTATATTCATCCAGGCTTCTCATAGTGACTTCAAACAGTAACAAAAACAATCCACTGAGCTTTGATGGGACGCTAAATGTCTTCTGCAAACTTGGAGACAAATTCCAGTGGATTGTTTTTTTACCTTTTAGAAATAATACTTGGATATTTTGGCTTTAGGTTATCATACTGTCAGATTTCATGTCTACAAAAAACCATATAACTATAAGAAAAACATTTATTTTTAAATCATAAATTTACATAATTGTTCCATGTGAACATATTTAAAGAACAAAAACGAGGGAAAAGTCAGCTTCCACCCTGCTGGTGAGACTTGTAGGCCTTAAAACGCTGCTTCCACCGTTCCTGACTCATCAGTGAAGATCAGCAGCTCGGTGAGCAAATTTAGAAACCTGCCGGAAATTAGTGAGGCATTTCTTATCTTCATCCTTCGTCCCTATGGACCCCAGCAGGGTTTATAAGGATGCTCATCCCCTCAATCCTACTTCTCACTTCTCTACAGTAGCAGCATCGGTGCAATTATATTTAGAAATCACTATAGACGGGCGCCTTTTACATGGGGTTAATGATGACAGTAGAAATGTTTATGTGTCGCAGTAGCCAACTGCTGTGGTCCTAACCTATTCAAAGCATCCCCATTAGCAGCACTGCACTATTATACCACCACTTTATATTCAGTCTCCCCTCAGGACCAGCTGTATTATTGTTCAAAGGATTATATTTTCTCCTTTGTGTTTTTAGGGCTTGCAGTTTATGTCATTAGCTGAAACCAGAAGAGATAAACATAATAATAAAACAATTTAAGGCTGCTAAAAATCAATGTAGGAAAATGGCATCTATTCTCTCAGCAAACTCTTTTTATACATTTTATTTTATTGCTTTATTGTTTTATTGCTGGGCCTGCATTAGACCACATCTGTTTAATCAGTTACTGTTAACTGAAGCTGGCTACCAAGAGTTCAGGTCTTATTTTTGTGACACTGTTGATAATTTAGGGTTTATAGATCTCTATAGTTCATCCCCGGAATTGGTCAAGAGTCAAACTGACTGAAAGCCGCCCTGAACACGCCGCATCTAAGCTACTGTTTTAAAAAAAATAAATACATTTTTAACTAAAAATTATTTGACGTGAGGCACGGATATGTCAATGGTAAAAATGATTCAACGGTTACAAATAAATACTTTTTTAAATCTGTCACTACCCGATTAGTCCCGAAACATGATCCATCCCCAAGTAATGCGCCATCAGCTCATTTATACATCTATTTATACATACGGGTCACCCTATTTATTTTGCTAAAAAGAGGTGAATGACGCTTTTCCCTACCCAAAAATAGTAAGCGCATTAAAACTAAAATATATTAAAGTTTAATAATGTATTTTCTGAGAAAATAAAATGCCTTAAAATCCTTTTCTGATTTTATCACTTTGTGTCTTACCTGCAATCGAAGTGGATCCTATGCTAATTCGAAGCTAACTTTATGCTTTTTGATTTAAAAACATAAATCTAAGTTTTTGAGTTTTATGTTTTCCTTTTATTTTAACATTATGGTATGTAGTGCTGAATCTAAAGAAAAGAAAAACAAAAAATGCAGATAAACATGGTTTAATCATATTTTGCCGACTGATTCATGCATGTCCCATGATGACATCAGAGAAGCAGTTTAAAGTCGGACGCACACCGTTTGTTTAAGTTGAACGCAGCTACATCTCACACTGTGCTACCTAAACCACCAACAACACAAGAGGGACAATCATCAAATAGCGCTGGGTCTCGACATGGCCGAGGCGGTGAGGACGGTGGGCAAAATGAGACAACGGAGGAACATAATGGGCTTAAAAGGAGCTGGATCCAGGTGGGAAAAGGGTCCCAGCTACAAGACCTCGCCTATCAGTGTATTCTCATTATGAGTTCGTATGAAATCGCACGTAAAAGTTATGTAATCGCACTGCACGCTGACGACGCTTTCATCGTAGGCGCGATTTGGACGCACTATCTGCACGAATATGGAATATATTATTATAAGCTTCCCAACCCTAACCCTAAGATATAAAAAACAGCAAGAAACAAAGTTAGAGACATGAATAAGCGATGCTTTTCCTTGTGTTTATCGTACCATCCGGCTGATTCGTTTTTGTCTACCTCAGCTTGATACACTTCGATGTGGTTTTTTGAGAAAAAATGTCGCAAAACGCATTTAAAATAGTGTGCATAACTTTTCGCATTTCCATTTACAACAATGAACCGGATAATGAGAATATGTTGCTCTTATAGCCGCCCAACTTCACTAGTCGCCACGCCATGCGACAGTAGAAAAGGGATGTAGATTTGACCAATCAGAGGCTCCTGTTCATGCACTGTCCGCGTCACCTACAACTTTGGAGGTGCAGCAGAGTGTCTGCGAAGGGGCGGAGATATTGGTCTGTGTTAACCGGCGACACACCCAGTCAACCTGGAGTATAAATCAGCCTTTAAGATGGAGAATATAGACGCTTATTTGTTCAACATCATTGTTTACTTTGCTGGTGAAATATATATACCCCCATTTAAAAGAGTTCAAGTCCTGACTGTATGCAGGTTGCCAGATGAGGAAGAGCCGCTAAAACAGGCCGAGGCGGCGGCAGCCAGGGCCAGGCGAGGGAGAGGAGTTTGTGGGCTGAATGGAGCAGAGGAGGCAAGATTTGAAGCTCCAAAGGAGCTGATGAGACGGAGCCGAGCTTATAAATCCAGAAAATGATTTTAGATTAAACCTAGGTGATCTGTGAGATAGAAATAATCCTTATTCGACATGTTTTATTTACCAGCACATGTGGTAAAGTTGTTGCTAGTCTATACACTCGCAGCGTATCGAGAATCTCTACAGAATCTAGTTTGTCAGCTCTGAGCTGTCAGAAAAAAAAAGATGTCTGCCTTCATAAATCCAGACCTGCACCTGTGAAATTATAAAGAGAAATTTCAAAGGCAACGCAAACATAAAGATTGAGACTTTTTCTTTATGTTTCACTCGCAGCCTCGCAGGAAAGAGTGTCTGAAACGGAACTCCGCTTTTCAGGACTCTCCAACCTCGTAAAACTCGGGCGCTTTCTAAGGATGGCTGGCGGTAATCGCGGATCCAGATTTATTTGTTTTTCACGCCAGATAAATCCCTTACGCTGCCAAGTCTTACGCCGGCAACAGCTCTTTATATTTTAAACTGAAATTACAACCAATCCATTAAGTGGTGGCGCCCCCCTCTGGTGGTTATGACCCAGCGCCCGATCTGCTCGCCATTCTGCATGTCCGCCCGCTGCTCTCCAGATCGAGCCCCTTCTTTAAGTAAAGATTCCACAAATGCAAACTACCGGACTCACAGTCCTTTCAGCTCCCTCTGGAATACCGCTGATCCTGACCATTCTCTCTCCTGGATCGGCCTCCAAGTCTACCAACTTATCTTCCCATATTCATGTGTAGCTTTAGCAGCTCAGCTACCACTTCCCTCCATGTTTTGAGTTCGGCCCGCCGCCTTCTCTAACCGCTACTTCACTAATCCTTGCGTTAGTTTTTCAGATTTCCTCTTTTAATAGTCGAGTTGTTCCATGGTTTCCTCGGCGAAACCTCTAAATTCTTCTAATAGAATGTCCAGGCTAGCCATTTCGGCTTGTTAGCTTACGGGCTTTGATAATGCTAGCTGTACCTTTCACAAGATTTTTCGTCCTTCCTCTTTCAAGTTTTATTGTCTTTGGGGCTTCATATCGCTCTTTACCCTCTATCTGACTTCGCGGAGGCAAATATTGCTCAGCTGAAAAGGGGTAATTCAGTAATATCTCATTGTCTGGGGAGTCTCTTACCGAGCAGCCATCTTTTACGGTGTTCCGCCAGAAAACCAAAGATTGAGACTTTTAGTTAGTAGATGAAAATAAATAATATATTTATATTATATATGTGTAGCTTTGACCGCTACAGAATGCAAGTCGCAGCATAAATCAAATATAAATTTTTTACACCATCATGTAAAAACTAAAGGCTAAAGAGGAAGAAGAGATCTATACAACTTCGATGTTCCGTGACGCTTCAACCAGAAAAAAACTGCAGCTGTAGTTTTTATTTGGAGTGCCTGAGATAAATGAACCTAGAGGGAGATGCCCGTCTGGGCTGCTTTGATGTTAAGTTTTGCTCCAAAGTGGGCATCATAAACAGATTATTGGCATATGGACAGGAGTGCTGACGGGTGAAATGCAGAGAGGTGATTCCCCGGTCTCGACAGGGAGAGATGATTACCCCCTCACCTGCCTGCGTGGATGTGCTGTACTCCTCCTGTCCAATCGCCTCACTCAATCGTTTATCTTCTAACATTCATTCTTCCTCTCTCTCGCCATGATTCACCCCAAAATGTCTCTTTTATTTATTTCCCTCTTTTCTTTTTGTCTACAGTTGTTCTTTCTTCTATATCATTCTTCTTTATCTCAGTTTCTGGGCAAACACCTTTGTTTCTGTTGCTCTTTTTCTCATCTACTTTTCTTATTCCCATCTTTAGTTTGCATGCCATCCTTCTACCTCCAAGGGTCACCCCCACCCACACTCCCGGGTCTCACATCTTTCACCTTTTACCTCTAAGATGCCACCGCTCCATGCAGATGTATTCATACAAAAGTACTTTTTCTAAACTTTTTTTAAAGTTACACAATTCGGTTTATCTTATTAGGATTTTGAGTGATAAAGCAACAATAAATACTTCAGAAATACGTATCAGGATACATAGATTTATGAAAATACCACAATATGGCCCATCATTATCTAATGCTACGTTCGAGGACCTAAAGCGGCAGAGGCAGCAGGAGCAGCTAGTTTACTTGCAAAGTCAATGGTTGACACGCATCAAGGAGCAGCATAACGCCCCGCAGCGTGTTTTGAGCAGCAGGAGCAACGCGATCTGAGCAGTTGAAGCGGCGCCCTAACGAGCTTCTGAGCATCTGACGCCAGCGGCGCGACTGAGAAAAGCAGCTGCTGGAGTTGGAAAAATTAAACTTTTGCTGCTGGGCGTGCCAAATCAACCAATCAGAGAAGCTGATCTGGGAGCTGGCAGGGAGACAGACACAGCCGCCGTTGATGGATGAGCACCATGATCACTCTACTGAAACATTTTATTAACGCCCAAATTAACTCAAAATGCTGAAACCTGCCGCAAGCATTTTTTGGAGTGTAGTAAAAAGGGTCATGTGGTTCAAAACTACAAGAACAATGGGAAAAAATAAACTGTAGTAGTAGGGAACAACAAACAAATAAAATGGCTTAAATAACTGAAACTAATACATTAAATTCCAGAAAAACAGGCATAATCAAATCATATGAACAAAATATCAATAATTTCTTAAATAACAAGAGTTACCTGAAACCCGGTAGAACATGAAGGGACATTTAAAGTTGTAAAATGAACTCTTAAAACTATGTAATTGTATTTACCTACAAGCTAAAAGCTCAGTTTAAAACAAGCTACCTTCAGAGATATTACCTTTAAAACTCCTTTTAAAGTCGTAGGGAAGCCGCTGTTCAACCGTTGCATTTTCGAATTCTCCGAAGCGATTGCCGACTTTCCACGAAAGAATAAAACTGAATGTGATTATCGACATCAAGGGGCGGATTGTTAGCTGTGGCCAGTTTGTTGGAAGCATCTTGCTAACAGTTATAGCAGTGCTAACAGGTTCCCACTGGGAAATTCCATTGGGACCAAGTAGCACTAAATTGGTGACTTAAAAACGGCAGCTGTCAAGGAACGCTATGGACAGCGGAAACATCCAAGAGGAGGAGAGTTTAGTGTGGGAGGTCGCGGGATGAGTCTCCTCAATCATCCATTTTTATTTAGAAGAAAGCGGGGGCTAAGATGTTGTGGAAGAGGACGCCAGGGCCGCAGAAGCTTGGTTTGGTGTAGAAGGCTTCCAGCCGCATGTTTGAGCCTCTTGCCGCTTACGCCAGTTCTGTTAGCTCTTAATGCCTGCAGAAGACACAGACGCCCATCCCGTGAACACTGGGACGAACTTAAAGGGAAAGGAAATTATTCTGATTTCAAACCGTTATATATTATATTAGCTTTCGACATATGAATCAAGATCCTATGACTGAAAATATTTGATTTTACAGATGACCGTTGATATATGATTGGCGAATTTAGTGAACAAGCTGATGTATAACTAACTGGCCTGCATAAAATACTTGAAAAAACCCACAGATTTTAAGAAATTTTTTTTAAACAGAAATTTTCTGAATTTTGGGACAATGTCGCCTGGATAGAGAGTACATTTATATATTATGTTTAGGTAGAATGATTTGACATTCAAATATATGATTTCCCTACGACTTTAAACCTCTGCTTCCTGCTTTTCTGTTTGCAAAGTCACCGATGACATCAGTGATCGATCTGACAGTAGGGCTGGGCGATAATTCAATAACGATATATATCGACGATAGGCGTGTGGCTTAATAGAAAAAAGAGGGTCGATAAAAGTTCGATAAAAATAAACGTAGTTTTCCTTCCTTCTCATTGTAGCCTAGCATGTAGGTTTATGCTAGTCACTGCTTCCTCCCAACCAATCACAATCATGTGACCCAGGCACGCCACACCAAGCGCGCCCTCTCAAACCAAACACAGAGCACATGAAGGTTACCTTAAGGAGAGGCGGAGGAATTGTTCCAAAAGAAAGTTTTTTGGATTAGCAGTCTGGCAGTATTTGGTCATGGCAAGTCGGACCAAAAACAAACCACAATCATCTGGTAAATGTCGGGAACCAGCAAACCAGTCTGATAACTAAACCAACTTTTTTTTTTTCATCTCAGCCAGCTACAGCCGAGGGAGTAGAGCTGTGTAGGCCTTCGCGCCTCTCCTCCCAGGAATCTTCGAAAATATATATATATATTTTCAGTTCTGGGCAGTTTCCCACGTAGTTCTAACAATTGAGATAAAAAATGCTGAGGGGCAGAAACTTCAAAGTAATAACTCAGGTTAAAGCAGGAACGGGGGATGTGGGGGGCATTTATTTATTTCTTATATTTATTTTGGTCACTTTTCTGGTCACTTTAGTTTTATTCCTTTGTCAGTATTTTAACAACTTGTAACTCAGGTCTCTTAAGTTATTTTTCTTTAAAACAATTTATTCTGTTATGGTTAAAAAGTTGGTTAAATAAAAGATTTAATTCCAAGGTCTGTGTTTGTGTTCTTTATTAAAAATTAAATCATTTAGCAATATTATAAAATGTCCAGGCAGAGCTGCACATAAAATATGGTTTTCAAATCTTTTCAATAATTATCGATATCGATCAATATGCATTTTTTTTTATCGATAAGCTTTTTTTTCTATATAAGTAGCCCATTCTGACAGCCATCTTTTTTGCTAATACTAACCCTTGCCAGCCCACTGATTGCTCCCTACCATGGGAGGAGCTCAGGTATTTCTTTATTTGCTGAGTTTGGAAAAAGCTCAAAACCCACAGCTGCAACAATTGCAGGGAGAGTGGGTTCGTCATTAGAGATCACAAACTTTTTTTGAGAAGAACATTGAGTGAATGAGGGTCATCTGTACTTTTAGTCTGGAATCTTTTCCATCTCGAAGACAGTGTTCTCTCATCAGTATCAGGATCTGTTCCCAAATATAAGTCTGTCTCAGAGAAGTTCACACTTATCATTCATCATCTGTGTCATTTTTCGTCACTTTATAATTAATGATTTTCCACATAATTAAAGATAAATATTGTAAAAAATGCATCCTGAAATTGTGTATCCTGTGGCCCAAAACAATTAAAACATGCCTTGGGCTGGCCTTGAGGTAGCATCATGCTGTGGGAATGTTTTCTTCCAGTAGGGACAGAGGAAGCAGATCAGAAGAAGATGGATGGAGCGATGTGTAAGAGCCGCCTAGTCAAAGTCCAGACCTCAATCCTTAAAGGAATCATGCAGTTAATTATTGCTTCTGAACCAATCAGACCTGATGCTTTTCAGTCTTTTTGTTTGGGAAAATCAGGTAGAAAAAAAAAAATCCTCAAGAAGATTTATTTAAGAAACCAGCAACAAGTGGTTCTATTCAGTCTAAGTAAGTTTATGCACTAAAGGTTTGGCTTCAACATAAAGAAATAGTTTTGAAGGAACAACATCCTTACTTTGAATTTTCCTTATTTTTCCTGACATGATAGTTTTTTAGCTAAAACTTATCTTTTTTTGGCGTTTAGATTTTTAGGAACCTTATTGTAAAATGTTTTGGTGGCATAAACTCTATGAACCTCTGATGAGCCAACCGAACAAAATCTGATAAAGAAGGCAGCAAACCCCCAGAAATCCAAGAGTTCCTCTCAGTTTTACTGTGAAACACTAAAACAGACCCCTTTCTAAACAAATAATTTATGATTAACTTTTCTTTTTGGCTCCCTTTGTTTTTTAGTCTCCACTTCCTGCTAGAGCTGCTGTGGGTGCTTTTCTGCATGTTTCAATGCGATTCTGACAGCAGCCAGGGAGCATGCCTTTAGCTGCTGCAGAAAATCAATTTATAAAGGAAATGTTTTGTACAGAGGATAGCTGCTATGAATGAGTAATTTATCACTGAAGGTGATCAGTAATCCGCCCCTGCATGGATTGATCTCAAGCTTTGAAAATATCGACATCATCATACACTTAAACACCTTTTATATTCCTGTTCTGTGCATCTCTGCTCTGTTTCTGACCTCTCGGCTTATGTTGCGGGTGTCCAGCTGAGTGGTACCACCGGGCGAGACAGCCCGGATCACACCTGCCTGCCGCTGGGCCGCGACGCCCCCAGGAGACCCAGTCCGCACAGGTGCTCTGCAGGTCTTCGCTTTCCCCTTGCCAGGAGAGAGAGCGCCCAGGGAAGAGACGGACGCGGCCCCGCGAGAACACCAGCTGCCTGTCGGGTCAACTCCATCACCTCCTCGCACTGGAGTCTGGAGAGATTAAAAGAGTGAAAAACGGAAGAATTCGTAGACGGAAACCATCATGATTTGATACAAAGACAAAGGTGGACTAGGACAGATGTCAGCAGACTGCAGATGTAATAAAAGATAGAACATCAAAAACAATGGAAAGGAAATGGAAAGGAAAACCTAAAATTCAAACGTGAAGAATTTAAATAATGCAATTTATTCCTACAGCCGCTTTCGAAACAAACTGATTAATTTTGTTTTTATTTTTATTTTAGTTAAAGTTTTATGTATTTTTAGTTTCTTCTTCTTCACTTTTTACTCTAGGAGTTTCATGTTTTAATGCTCTCAGTTTTGCTGTTATTTTAGGTCGCCTTATTAGTTATGCTTGTTTTTTTTGTTTTGTTTTTGTTAGTTTTTTTTCACCAAGTGTTTTCTGGTTAGTTTTTCCCTTTATTCTTTCTGTATTTTGGTATAGACTCTAGTGTAATTTTTCTAAGTTAATCTTGCATAACAACATTTCATCTTCAGGCACTCTTCGGATTTTTTTTCTCAGCCATTAATAAAAATATACAGAGTTAATCTTTGTGTGGATTAGGCCTAAGTTACCGTTTTCCTGTCGGTCTTCACTGGATCCTTCATTGTGTTACCCTTCTCCATGTCAAAATTTGTTATTTTCTTTTATCTTTCTTTATCTTTAGCAGAAATATTTATGGTTATTTAGCGTGTTTTTAGAGAAAAATAAGCAGGTTACTATTTCACTATGTCGCTTCATTCATTTATAAATATCTTACTTTGTTAAATAAATATTTAGTTTGGAGCAAAATATTTAGTTTAAGTAACTAAATATTTAGTTTTAAGAAGTACTTAATTTGGAGCTAAATATTTAGTTTGTTAGATGCATGTTTTCACGCTCATGGCCTCGCTCTGCTGCACTGTGGTCGACCAAAATCCCGGACGATTTTGAAATTCCCCTGGACATTTTTTTTAGGTATGAAAAGTAGGACATGTCCAGGAAAAAGAGGACGCCTGTCACCCCTACCATATCAACAATTTGATGTTTCAGTGACTGAGTGCTTGTTGCTATGATGGTCCTTTTGCTCAGCAGCTTTGCTCGTTGTAAACCAACCAATCAGAGCACAGCTCATCTAAATATTTATGATCATACCATAAAAGGAAGAAAACCTCGTCGTTTCATTCTGGACCTTATAACCAGGCTGCATTGGGGCTCATAGAACAGCAAATATGCCATTTTTCAGCTCCAACCAATGTTACACACCCCATTCAGAGACCTTAAGGACCAGATACCCTACAAGAATCATTCTATCACCCCTTTAAAGCTTTTGCTTCACTTTGACCTAACCCATGTTGGTCAAATAAATGTCTGCATTTGTAAATAGAGGAAAATGCAACAGGTTCAAGGGGCGTGAATACTTGGCTTGCTAACCTTGCCCCTGAAAATAAAAGCCCGTTGCCTCTCTGCTGCGTCATCTGGCTCAAAGCCCATCAGGTGGTGTCCACATCGAGACTGACTGTCCGGCCTGACACTCTGTTGTAGGTGTCACTGGGCAGATCCGCTGACACCAGGGCACTGTGGACAAACGCCAAACTCTGATCAAACATTACTATAACCTTCCATTTGGGTCGTTATGGACCCTTGGGGTCCTCCATTAAACTTCTATTAAACTTATACCACAATAAAAATATACACATAAAAGCAGATAAACTAAGAGCTGTTAATCAGCAACAGACTAAGTTAGTATCAGAGATGCAAAAGCTGAAACTCACCCCAGCTTGTAAACCCCACTCATCCTCACGAGAAGTCCTGCCTGGACAGGAAGCAGAGATGGAGAGAGACGGACAATTTGGGCCAAAAGAAAAGGAGAATCTTTGGACAAGGTAACTGTCAATAAAAGGTTTTGCTAATCGCAAAGGATTCTTAATATTTGGAAATGTAGGTCAATAAATGTGAGGAAGATTAAGATTTATTTATATATATATATAT